>WYDI02008686.1:0-62423 GCA_009867235.2 Psittacus erithacus | reverse complement strand
CCAGGTTGGACAGAGCCTTGGGTGGCATGGTTTAGTGTGAGGTGTCCCTGCCCATGGCAGGGGGGCTGGAACTAGATAATCTTAAGGTGCTTTCCAACCCTAACTATTCTATGACTCTATGAAACCAGGATGACGATAAAATCCATTTCAACTGATGTTTCCTCCAGTAAGGGTTCACAGTTCAATGAATTTCCCTGGTACCATGTTACAAAATAATTTTAATAAAGCAAGCCAAGATAACTCTGAAGCTATTTTCACTCTCCCCCTCCTTTTTTTCAGTCTTTTACTTAACTTTACACAAAAGGTTTGCAACATTTTAAATCTATAGTAAAAATACAATAGTGTAAAAGTTTTATAGGGGTTTATACAGAGTGACTGATAATCTGATACGCAGATTTATTTTTTTTTAACTCAGATGCAAGTTTATGAATCCTAATTCTTTTTCATTTGAACTTTATGACAACAACATAATGCATATCACTGAAAAATCTCAAATATAAGGTGAGAAAAAGTAAGGTATCAAAGAGCTTTAAAAGAATTTTTTTAAGCACTAGTGTGATTCAGAAAGATTACAGGCAGCAAAGAATGGATTTTCTCTAAATAATAGTATACCAACTACCATACTGCCTTCTATTTTTCAAAATCTGAGTCACCTAAGAGTGCTTTGACTAATATGACTGAGAACAGCAGAACTACTTCTCTGAGTTCAGTTCCATTAAGTAGACTTTTAGTCAGAATGAATGCTGTTTAAAAATATAAAAATATCAAAACATACTTGATATACTCAGTATAATTTTATTCTTATAATTCCATTTTATCAGGGGAATAGATAAAACCTGAGCCATCTTTGTTGAAAAAAGTTAATCTTTCTCAGGAGACATGAAGTACAATTAATGGATATTTAAATAATTATACATGAATAGAATTATTTTTTTTTTGAGAAAACATTAAATTCAAAATGTTAAGGAAAACAACATATATAGCTAATGCAATATATTTTAGGAATATTAGCATCAGACTGTCAGAGTTGCATTGTCTAATGAATCTTACAGATATCACAGTTTCTAGCAAAATTCTGCTATTTTCTAAATTATAAGAATTATTTTATGGATGTTGTCAAGAAATAAGCTTGCATAAAATCCACTATTTGTAATGCTTATCCTAATACAGATCCTATGAAAAAATCAAATCTGCAATCAATATGGATTTATGTGCCATCAGATAGTTCCACAGAAGTGTCTGACCCTAATTTTTGATGCCAAACAACTCCCATTAGTACCAGATGAATAAACATGCCTTAAGCTATCAGTTTTGCTAAAGAACAGAGACTGCCCCATACCCTCTAATTGCTCTAGGTCTGATATGAGTAATAAAAACCTTATGAGCGTTAAAATGAGTAAGATCTACCACAATGACACAAACTGCCATTTTCGATATTATACATTTGTACTTTATCATCTGTATCTTATTGAAGCTTGCATGGGGTATCCTACCGCATGTACCTTACGCTGAATATAAGCAATCATTTCATCGTACTCTTCCTGTGCGTCTTTCAAGTGTCTCACAAATAAAAGGATAACAATATTGTAATGGTCCATTGCAGCTTTCCTTCTGTACGCACTAATCAAGTCTTGCATCTCCCTTTGTGAAGCTAGTGCTCTGTCAGGTCTCAGAGTGGTTTAAAAAAGGAGGTGGGGAAGGGTGGAAAGAAAGGTGGGATAATAATGTTAATTAAATTGTACCAGCTGTCTAAAAAAAGCCTCAAAATGCCAGCAAAGCAGGGGAAGGATGAGAAGCATGCAGGTATTCATGTTCACTTAAATGGGATTTCCTTTTTTTTTTCCTTAGTGCTGCTGGATTCCAGCTCTGGTATTTACCGAACAGACAGCTTTTTGCCTTTTTTTTTTTTAATCTAGTTGCTTTATTAAACATGGCATAGTTGGCCCTGCGACGCTGTCAGAAACAACATATGCGTCAAAAGGGGAAAGGGTGTCCTTGCTGCAAGGAATTCTAATTTAAGCAGAAATGAATCATCAACTACTGGGGTGTCCCAAAAGCTACAATTTGTCAAGCTGTCAGGAGAAAAGGGAAGAAAAAAAAGGAAAGAGGCCACATCTTTATTTGTAACTACAGCATAAGAGGCAGAGGGTAAGACACTGATTGTACCTTAAACACCACTCAGAAAGGCCATCTTCTATGCAAACCATGTTTTGATAATGGCAATATGGTATTTGGTATTTTAAAAATCTTCTCTGACTTATCGCCTCTTTTACAAGGTAGATTGTAAATTTGTCCAGTGGTAAGCAAGAATTCTGTTAATTCAGTGTGCACAAATGATCTGTCTAAAGGGAAAGAATTTGCAGATGCATTGTCAGATGCTTTGGGATAGAACAAAAACTGCAGATTAATTTGAAAAGAGGAAAAGGGTGAAAACTAAAGAAAGATTCTAACCTGTATATCAGTTATATACTGGTGTGGTTTTTAAAAGAATTTAAAAGTAATTTAAGAATACGATCCTACAGCAATACTGGAAACACATCAACCAACATAGTATGAGTTTGTAAAAACAGAGAAGTGAACTGAGCAAGCCATAAATGTGGCCTATACAGCTTCATTACACAAACTGACCTCCAAATTAATGCACACAGTAGGTGGTGAAAATAAACACAGGACAGATTTCCTGAGAAACCTCTCGTGAGAAATATCAGTTGTTTCCAGTGAGAGTTTCTGGAATTTAAGCCACAATTAAATGCTAGTCCAATTTTTTTAATCCATATTCCTTAAATTGAGATCCAAGTCATTATCAAAAGAATGTGTATATAAGTATAATAGTGTCAATGAAAATTTATTTTTAGGTATATATATGTATAAATATATATTTTTTATATTATTACAAAATGGTGTAAAAATTTTATTCTTGCTGTATAGACAGCAATAATTAGTAAAGTGTAACATAAACCACCATGTAACAATTTACTCTTCAGATGCAGCATGACAAGTAGTACACAAGTATCAAATATAATTTTGAAAATAAAAATTTCATAAGATTAGCAAACCACAGGAATGTGAAACTGAGAATATCTATTGTAATCATTTTTTAATCTCATGGAGACACCATACAATTGTTCCCTGAAGCACATTTTTAAGTCTACTTTCAAGTGACCAAGGGAGGAACATCTTATATTACTATTTATGGAAGACAAGGAAAAAACTAGCAGTAGCCCCAGTCCCTGCCTTGAATCAGAAAAAAAATGAATAGACATGGATAGAAATTTGAAAGGACATTGATTCTGGGGTTTTGAGATAATAGAGATACTTTTACCACTTTGATTTATCTGGCTTCACAGACTTATGAGTTCATGCAGAAACATAAATCGAGTATGGTATAAAAACTAATGCAAGATTTATGCAAGCAGGGCAGCATAGGATAAACTACAGAACTTCAAACATATTTTGGAAGTATGTATTTTCTAGAAATGCCTAATTATGCCTGACATCTACTCTGTACCTTCAGGTGAAAGATTTTTACTCTCGCACAAATCAAACTTTGAGATCCTCCCCTAACAAAAACTAACGGAATTTAGAACAGAGAGGGACAATCTTCCCAAAACAGAGCAAGAAACCAATAAAGACTGACAGGTACTAACTACAAGGCAGCTGGCAACTTGCAATGTTTTTCAACCCAAGGCTTTTGATTTCTCAGTACACAAAAGCAGAAGTAATTCATTAGGAAAAAAAAATGCAGTTTGGCACATAGCAGTGTTGAATGTCAGCTAGTGGTATTCAAATGCCCTCTATAAACGGGCACTTGTTTGGAGAAAAATTGCCAGGTGAGGCAACAATATGCTATAGTCTCTGTCAAGCCACTGTCTTCCCACCACCACTTGAGGGGTCAGGTATCCCACATAAAGCATAACAGCATCCAAAATCAAACCAGCAGAGACAAAAGAATTTGACTCAAAAGCAGATTATAACACGGACGTGCAAAACTATGCTTTGAAATCCATTTCTTACAAACAGCCCCAGAACCACCTATATAAACTTTTTTGCCATGAATACCACTTGTCATGAGATGACAGAACTGACTTAGGACACAGTAAAGGAAAAATGAATTTTGTTCATACTTGTTGGATTTGTTATTCATTTTCAGACAATCTATAAAATGCTAACATCTAACATCAAATCCTCAGAAGCACTCCTGTGTGCCTACATGTGGCCTCTAGATTCGTTAAAAAAAAACAACCAAAACAAAACAAAACCCAACCAAAACACAAACAAATAAACAAAAAAAAAACCCCACAAAAACCCCTCACTGATCAGCTACACTAAAAGACCAAAGTCTTATTTGAGTAATTGTGACCTTGCACTGCAGAGCAGCATTTTGTAAAAGGAGTCTGCCCTGGGCCAGAAAGGGTCACAGATCTTTCTTGTGCTTGGATCCACTTCAGTCTTTCGAGAATCTCTGAGTTTATCATCATAAATAATGGTGCCATGTCTGCCCTCCCTACATAAAAAGGGGGAGGGGTTTTCTTTCCACAGGCTAAACAAATCCTTTTCTAACTACTCCTCATTACTTTATCTGTTACAAGGAAGTTTTCATCATTCCTGTTCTTCTCCAGACCCTCTCATTAGTTTGTCTACACATTTCTGCTGGTGTTAGCTGAGAAATTTCACTCCTGTGAAATTTTTATTTTCCTTTCCAAAAAAATATGAAGCCAGATTTTAGTGCAAAATCTGGCTCCTTTGAAAAGCCTTGTTATATAAATATAGCTAACAGGCTATTCAAATTATACAACACTATTCACAGCTGAATTTCCTCCATACATCCTTTAAAGAGAGAAACTAGAAAGCAACATGTTGTGCTCCCTGCAGACATGCCTGTTGTTCAGATTTGTGTCCATATCAAAAAAGGAAATTTAGCCATCTAGCCCTTAAAAAAAAAAACAAAAACAAAAACCAAAAAACACAAAACAAAAAAAAAAACTCAGATTCTTGAAATACGATTCTCTTATTTGTCCAGCTAATATTCTAATAGATACTGAAAAATTAAACCATGTAAGAACTGGCTCATGAAAAATGAGGACTTAGCTTCTTGAAGATCAAACTCTTCAGCCTGCTATGTTCAGTATAAACACTATTAATTCAAGCGACAGATATTTACATAAAGGCCTATCTTGCAGTATTTTAATACAGTCACTAAATACCAACGCATGTATAAAGTTTTGTTATTTAAAATTACTGACTTATTATTGGAAAAGCAAAATCACACAGGCTTGAACTTCAGTGATTCCTTAGCATGAACTGGCTGCAGCTGGAAAGCAGCTTTGCAGAAAAGGACCTGAGGAGCCTGGTATACAAGTTCACTATAAGCCTTTGTAGTAATGAAGGTCAGAAGCATCCCAGGCTGCATAAGGAAATGTGTCTCCAGCATGAAGACCTAGTCATACAGGATTGAGACCAATGAAGGGCCACAAAGATGATCCAAGGTACTGGAACACTGTCATATGGGGAGGGCTGAGAAAGTTGGGACTGTTTTGCCTGGAAAACAGAAGGCTCAGAATCTTATCAAGATGTATACACACCTGATGAAGCCTCCTTTAAGAGTAAAGAAAAGAGCCAGACTCCTCTCAATGATACCCAATGACAGGACAAGAAGAAATTACATCAGCTGAAATGCACAGAATTCCAATTAAACTTAATTAAACCCCCCCACATTTTACTGGGAGGGTGATCAAACACAAGAACAAGTTGCCCAGAAAGACTGTGGACTGTCCTTCACGACATTCAAAACCCTACTGAACACAATCCTGGCAACCTGGTCTAGGTAACTTGGCTGGAAGCAGGAGGACTGGACTAAAAAAAAATCTCTTGAGGTCCCTTCCAATCTCAACAATTCAGAGATTCTGCATCAAGACTGCTGAAATAAAGTTACATGTTGAAATACAAGATGTCTAGTAAAATACTGAGAAAAAACACAAGCAGAAGATAATGGCTTGTTTCCAGAACTGCATGTAGAAACCAGATGTGATTTATGCCACAAATTAATTCATTAATTTTTCATTTTTTAGATGTTTCCCAGAAATTTTGACCTTACTGAAATCTTTAACAAGGTCTAACACTTAAGAAAATTCATCCCATTACAATTTCTCACTTCATCAAGGTTATGTCTCATGTTTGATAAGAATTTCTGCATAATACCAAGAAGTAAAAAACAGTAACCAAAAATTTCCCCAGAGCTTGAGTTGCCAATTATTATAGAACTTTTTTTTTTTTTTTTGCTATTTTATCTGAAACTTACACTATTTCTCAGGCAATTAATTTGCAACAATTAATTTTGACCATTAAGCAAATGCAATTAGTGGCATTAATTGACACTTCATCGCATTGTTTTGTCTGGAGAAAACAGGATATTTCCATATTGCCTACTCAGTGATTATGTACAACTAATGAAAACAATTATAATCCAATGTTGCTTCATCAATATCGTAAATACAGAGGAATTATCTTTACTTATTATTATAACCTAGCTGAAGAATACTAGAAAGTTTTATAAAGGAGTTTTACAATCTTCCTCAATGACTTAGTAAATTGGAAGAGTTATTCAGGAAGTGTTTTACAAATTTTATCTGCATATAATTTGCGAACTTGAGCTCTGAGCATGTCAGATCAAAAATGGAAACGCTGAGTTAAGAGATGGATAGTACATAAAGCATGCATATAATTTATACAACTATGCCCCACTATATCAAACTTCTTTAATAATTAAAGATAGATAACACTTAAATGATTACTTGCTGTATCTTAAGGGACAGATCCCTACCAAAACACAGGAAACATGCAATTATACCTAATTTCTTTGTCCTAGACAGCTAAGTGCAAACTAACACATGGAGGATAATTAGCTAACTCCCTCACCCACTCCCTTGCAGCTTGTTTCTTTTGCAATCCTGTTGTTGCTGGATTTCAGTGATAATTAATGCCATCTGTACCTAACAAAGGCCCTCTTACTGCTATTCAATTGCCTGGAGAGTCCATACATTGTTCTGCATACCCACCTGGCTTCAACTGCAGCATGCTATGAAAGCAATGAATTTTAGCTATGGACATTTTCCCATGAAACTGCACAGAGCAATGAAGAAAACTGAAGTTCATCGCCACAAAACAGACCTCCTTCTGCAAAATGCTCTTCAATTAAACCAATGGTGTGCACTGTTATCTATTACAAACACAGTAAAGAGAAAATTAACCCTTACTTATGTCTGAAAATATTATTTAATGCTGTATCAGTTTCAAGGGTGCTGACAGGGTCTTTATAAACCATACATTTTGTCATTTGCTGAGAATCAGCAGTAGGAACAGCTTAAGTTATATTTCTGTTATAATAGTAAAAACCAAGTGATTTGAAAAAACTACTCAAGACATTTGTTCACATATTTGACCTGAATTTTCTTTATATTCGAAAATGGCACCTATCACTCTGTTTGACTACTGAGCAGTTAAAACCAAGATTTGTTTTTTTGGAATTAACTCTATTTTTCCCTCTTTTTGTTCAGGAGAGGTGGGGAGAACAAATCCAACTAGATTTACTTCAGCCTGGGACAAGGTTTGTCAGCTCACAAAAATGGCCAGAAAATTAAAATGAACACAAATAAAAAAATAAAATCAAAACTGACAAGTAGTCTGGTTCTGCAGAGTACCATGGGGGATTTGAATACTCTGTAGGAGACTGCCTGTATTATTTCCTCAGAATTTTCATTACGGAGGGAATAATACTGTTTTGATATACTTGCCAAGATACAGACTATTGTAATTTCAGCAATGGTAAATATCATCTAACAACATATCCTTGAACCAGATCCCAGAATTTAAAGTCAGCTTCTTCATCTCTATTCATGCATCATAAAAAGAAGCACATATATTAACTCAAATGTGTACTTAAAGTATGAAGGAATGCTCCTGTGGCCACGTAGTATGGGTTAATGAGCGTAGTAACACAAAGAAGAGTTTTATGAACATAATTATAATACTTTTGCATGAGTAAATTTCACTATAAGTAGGAAGGGTTGACACAAAGCTTAGTGCTATTTAAGTCCTACTTACTTAATTCCTCAAATATGAAGACTGAAATACTATGTACAACCTGTAGACGCTTAAAATACTGGTAAATGCAATACTTACAGTATAGGAGCCTGAACTGCAAAATGATACAGCATAGCTCTAAAACAGTTTACTGGAGCAGAAACCCAAATGGGTTTAAAACTGCACGACATATAAATGTAAAATAAAATAGATTCACAATACTTAAAAAAAGAAAAAAAAAAAAAACACAACACACAAAACACACCCAAAAAAACCACACATCCTCCCCCAAAAAAAACCCCAAAACCACCAAACCCTACAACCAAAAAAACCTCTGCAACCTGAAGCTTACAATAAAATTTGCAAGAATACGGGGGGGGGGGGGGGGGGAGGGAGGGGGGAAGGTGGGGGGGGAAGGAAGGAGTGAGGGGAAGGAAGGAGTGAGAGGCTGCGTGGTACTGAGTTTCCAGCTGGGCTTAAACCACGACAAAAAAAAAAGGGATTCAGGTATTTCACTGTCAGCTATGTGGGGTACCAGCACTTTGAGTATCTATTTCTGTGTATTGTAGCACAATGAGACCTTTACTAGACTTTTAATCTGTTCATTATGTGACAGTTATTTAACATACTCACAAAGCTATTTGTGAAACACACTCTTGTGCGGTTTCAGGTCCTCTGCAGAAATTAGAACTGTGGAAACTCTTACGTTTTGATTTCAGAGTGAAGGATGTGCAAAAATTTTACATCTGTGCATTAGTTTTCTTTGAAGTACAATCTGAGATAAAATGTCTCAAAACAGTGGTTGTTCTTCCTGTCTTCAGCAGTGACAGAAATAACTGCTGTATACAGCTAGTTTACTGCCTATCCTGATATTTAAGGTTTCTATCTTTAAATCAGCACCAGCAGCAAAACATTACATGCAGAGAAGAAAATTACAGGCAGACTACATAACATTTTAGGAAAAATCCTTGTGGATCAGCTTTGCCTAAATCATGTCGTGACCATCTGAGCTACATGTGATAACGTACAGGTTGGCAAACTTACCATCCTGAGGGGATCCAAGCCAGCTGTTGGTGATATTCATTGGCTGTGGCCTGATTTTACTTACTTCTTAATCTAAAGTTTACTTATCACTGATCTTTTGTACAAAAGTAGTTGTGCTGCTTTTTTATAATTTTACTGATTTCTTTGGAAAGAATAATACTTCATGGTAATGATGCCCATTTAGGTTTGTTCCAAAAAAGCATGCCTAGGATTTGTCTACAGTAAGACTAAAAATGAAATTTTGAAATAAATTTTGTAGTTAGAAATGCAAAGTATTATGTTACACTTTTTTTTTTCTTTCCTATATTTGTTTTTAGATATGTTAGTATATTGCATATTCTTAGGTTCCTTCCAGTAATAATATCCCAGTAATTTATAACTAACTAACTGCGTTCTGGATAATTCCTGAAGTGTCTGGGTACTTTTGATGCGTCTCTCCCTTCTCCTTCATACTAATTTTTTGCGTATAACATCTCCAGGTAAAGGTTTTCGCACATCAATTGCAAAGTCTGCTAGTATTCAATGAGGGATGGAAACTGTATACATAAAGACCACACAACAAAACAGAGTTGCAGCGCAAGATATGTCTTTGTATCATCTTGCAGAGGTTCAGAAGTAGGGCTGGAGTTTTGAGGTGGCATACCAAGTTGTCCAAGGCATGCTTTAGGACAGCATGTAGCCTAGTCTAGAGATTAAGTGCAGATGAGAGAATATTCTTAGTGCTGGATAACTTGGCTCGTGAGGAAAGAATATTGATGTCATCTTCCACTGCATAAAGTCTACTCCAAAGTATTAGTCTTAATTTTCATTAAATTTTTTTGTGATCAGTTAGACCTCTCAGTTTGATTTTAAGCCAGAAAATTTTGTGTATCCTGCAAAGATACATTCATTACCCCACCAGTTCCTCTGCAATACTCCAGCGTCCCAAGAAATGGAGACCAGGTGGAGAGCTTGATGTAGTTGGCTTCTTTGCTTATGTTCCTAATGAGCCCAAGGGTGTGTTCAATAGGCCGACAAGAGAGTTTTGCAGTCCATTAGCAAAAGACTCTTGGAAGATGGTTCTCCCAGATCTATGGCTGGAATAACATAGTTTATAACAGTCACCAAGCACCTTCAGTACAGAGCTGAAAGGACCTTGTGCTGCGCACTGGAATCCCAACTAGGCTTCATGCCATGGAAATGCAGAACAAAACGAAGGTTAAAACTGAAGTCGCCTGAAAGCAACTGGTGGATATGAAACATCAGAGTAAAAGAGAGCAATGAGGACATATATTATGATGAGGAATTAGTGAAGCTTGGCTGCATTGATTGTGAGCAGGTGTTATATAGTAAAGGAATGTATGATCGAAACAGAAATACAGAGAGGAGGTTCCTCTGAAACTACATTTTATTTAGCTTTTGATTTTCCTTTGGAGCTGCTCTCATAAACTTGTGAAGTGCTGTTAGTGCTAAGAGGAGGAAGCCCTGGTACATCAGCTGTGATTTTATTTTTTTTAACTAGTTATTTTTGCTAAGATAGTATGGCATCACAGAATCAGAAAATATTTTTTCAACAGCGTAGAGATGTGCAAAACCAGGGGGCTACCTTCTTTTGGTTGTTGTTGTTATAAAGTAAGAACAGAGGATAGCTTGCTCTGGTCTTGTATTTGGGTTTTTCTGAAACTTCTTGTCCACTCCTCAGAAAGAGAAGACAATTTACAAGGCTGTAAGAGTGAGAATTTGCGCACTGAAGTAGAAATAAAACCCTGAAACTGGTGCACATACATGGGCTACTTCTGATAAACAGCTGTTGAACATGTTTGTGAATGCAAGTGGACAGTGACATACTTTTGACTTCTGAAAGTCTTAACACTAAAATCTAATCCAATGCATTATTACAGTGTGGTGTATGTTGGCAATACACACTGTTCAATTGACCTGTATTGGATTAAGGTGGCCTGACCAGTCCAAAAGGTGGCTTGGTGCAATCGGCAAAGGAAGGGAGCCTTTAATTAATTTGGCTTGGTTATAGTACTATTAGTCAGGCAGATTTAATACTTTCTGCATCTTGCTTTCCCTAAAGCAATACATTTGCAGGCACTAGATTTCTTGTTCTAATTTCCCAGAGAACTGAGAAAGGTTTTCTTTCTTCGTTGTTACTGTTTTTTCTTAAATCAGGCCCATCTTTTTTCCCCAGGTGGTATATGAGGATAGAGGCAGAGATGCAAATAATTAAAACAATAATTCCATCTACAGGTGTAGATGGTCCACAGGGGTAGACGCTGCTGATTTGGCCTTGATTTACAGAGGAATTGCTGTGTGTTTGCCTTGCATGGCTGTTTACTATCTAGTCATTTCTAATTAGAGTAGCTGTTGTACGTGAAAGACTGTAACAGAGAAGGAAGGAGTTGTCGATTGTGGTGCATGTTCTACAGCTTTGGCATTACCATTTGTACCAACATGGAGATGCATTTTGGTGACAGTAGCCTAAGGTGACATCATCCAAAGTTTGCATGACAACCCGTGTTATAATCTCTCTCTATAATAGAGAGGCCTTTCTTTTTTGATATACCATTATTTCTTTGGTATCTGCTGCTGTGGTATACTACTGGGAATAGTGAAGATTTGGGTAATTTCCCTCTGACTTTCCTTTAATGCTGTTAGACTGAGATTATTGAAGCTGGGGGAGTTGGTGTGCTTTTTTTGTTGTTTGTCCAGCTTCTCCTCCATGTAATCTTTTCATGGCCTTTCTTAATGTGTCAGGTGTGTTAACCATAATAACGAAACCACTACTAATGAAACCATCATAATAAAGCCTACAGCATATTTTGTTTGTAACAGTAAAGCTCATGGATCACTGTTACTGTGTAGCTGGCGGATTCTCTGCTCTTCTTGCTGCTAGCAGCCTCTTCAGGCTTCTGCGGCTGTCTCTTATGTCCCCCTCTGTTCCTGGCTGGCCAATTCTAGCAGTTTATGGCCTTGAGGAAGGTGTATAATCTTGGTGCCTCCTTACAGGGTAATGAAGAAGCACTCTTGATGGAGGCACAGAAAAGGCGGGTCGCTCCACAGTGACATATAAGTAATATTTCACATTTGCCACCATCCGTGTTGGAGATTGACCATGTGTCTTAAATCAGTAACTTTTCACAAGAACTCTTGAGGTAGGATAGGTTAGGTTTATTACTGGCTTTTGTAGTGTGGATGGCAAGACCATTCGTATTAACATCCAGTTACCCATAGCTCCTGTGGTGGTGGGGCATTCAATGGCAATTTGTGTTAGTAAGTTGCTGCTGCTGCTGCACACAATGTAAAGTAATTTCAACAAACCAGAGTTTTTGTTGAAAGCAGTTTCCTTCCCTGCGTAAGCTTCCAGTGTGAAACACTCTTAATAAAGGATTAAAAATAAAGCCCCAGAACATCTCTCTGCTCAAGGTGAGTCTATGCATTTATGAATGACTTCCTTTTCTACTGTCTCTTACTTCATTTGTTCACATGCCATTTCTAAAAGGTCAGTATTTACCAAAAGTTCTCGAGCAGTTTAAACCAGGTCAGTTGGGCAATGCTGTCTGTTAGAGATAGCTGAACAGTTTCTTCTGTATGTAGAGGATTATCAGGGCTGATGCTGACTTTTTAAACCACAGAGCTTGAATATAAAAGCCTGGTTTGAATATTTCCAGTGTTTAAATTTTGCTCTTATGCTTTTAGTGTGATCTTTGGGATCTGACTGAGTACAGATATACTATCTGTTACCTAGCTGAGATTCTAGAAATGCCCTGAGTTTGTACCTAGTGCTATATAGCAGCTCTCAACTAAAAGAAAACCAAGAGTGTTACCATTTTCAATAATGAAAAAACCCTCTTGCTAATTGCAGTTCTCATAATCTGTTAAATATACTGTAAAAATAACATTTTGTGGGAATTTGAAGTGCACACAAGGTAGTACTGAGTTTTCCTGTTCCCATTATTTTTGCCGTACAAAACGTATCCCTTTATTTTTTATAATTTTTCTACTGATTTCGCTTCTACGGTTCTTTATGCACCCAGAGGTTGCTCTTTGTTGTTGTTTGCTGTTTAATGTAGAAAGCTGAAAAAAAGGTTTATAGAAACCTGCAGTGCAGTTGTATAAAATGAAAATTTTCTTCTTTTTGCTAGTAGAAGAAACATACAATCAATAGGTAAGAACTCCTAATTTGTCTTTTAATGCTCCATGTAGTGCAACCTCATTTGTTGGCATCTAAGGTCCTGTGCACATAATGAATCATTTGCATAGTACGTTTTAAGGGCCTGCGAAATGTTGCTGGTAGTTTGATTTCGTCCGTCTGGTTCAGTGAGAACAGTGTAACTCGGCACAGCGAGGCTGCAAACTGTAGACAGTACCACTGCTCTGCTGGAAACCCTTTCAGTTAATAGTACTTTCCCGTTAAGACTTGGGGCCAGTAAGGGCCTTTGACTGGAACATACATTGGTTTTAGGTGTATCCACCTTGAAATCAGTTATAGGAAACTTCCTGTCACAGTTTCTATTTTACTTCTCTTACAAATCACATCTTCATAAATGAGGACTGCGGTCATCTCAACAGCATGTTCCTTGTGAGAGATCAGAGTTGATGATTTTCCTGCATGACTTGGACCATTGATATTATGAAGCTTATTTCTTCTTTAACAATATTTTTGTGCAGAGATTAAATGATTCCCAAAACTGAATGTAACAGAGATTTAGTTTTTATTTCAGACTACAAAATTTACAAGGTTTTGCTTACGTGATATGCAATATAAAATAAGAACCTTCATCCCTTCCCAAAACTACAGTAAGCTGAAGATTTTTATTTTAATTATTGTTTTAATATGATTTAGAAGTAAAGAAACTTTGCCAATAGTACAAGCTTTATAGGAAAAATGTATGTTCAGTGAGCTAGACAATTGAGTGCATTTTGGTTTTGTATTCATGTGATACATAGATGTTCATTATCCTCGTTACTATTTTCTTTTGCCATTGCTACCTTAGTGATGCTACATGCAGGCAGCAAATACTGTTTCATTTGGTCTTCGTCATTTCACATCCTGAATGCCTACAAAGCATGCTGGGGGTTTTGGGCACATATTGTAATGAAAAGGCTTACAGTTTCTTAGTAAATGATTATGATGTGGAAAGGAAAGGGCTATGACACAAGAGTATTCCATTCACATTTCTTGAAAGTAGTTTCTTGGCAAAAATTGTAATAAAGTAGAAGTCCATTAACCAAGAACAAAGTTTGATTTGTACTAGCAGTAATAGTATGCATACTGCTTGTCAGTGCCTGTTCTCACATATGGCATAAAACTAAAACACTGCTATCTGAAGAGTTCTTCATTTTCACTGATGTCCTCGTTTTGTTTGAGACACTGTTTATTGTGGCAGCATGTAAGGCACAGTGAAACTTTCATGATGAAACCTGAAACTGGATGAAACAAACCTGAAGGCTGGATCAAGTTCACAAGAACATTTGTTGAGGTTTGTAGGTCTGGGTTGAATTTGCAGCCAATCTGTGCTCACTTACTGTGCATTGAAAGTACCACAAGAAATGTATTGGTTTCATATGGTTTCAGCCTTCAGTCATTTCACACCATTGGTGACTTCAGTAAAAGCTGGACATTGCTTACTCAAACTCCCGTGGAAGTGCACTGAGGCCTTTGTGAAGGGAGTTTAAAAAGTCAGCTGGGATAAATGGTTTGACAGTATCATCGTGTAGAAAGGAGACAAAGCAAGAGACTTTCGTGCTCCAAAATGCATAAAGAGGAAAGACAGGAGTAGGCAGGATCTTCCATCACACTTGAGAAGGTTCCTCTTAGTCATTACTGGGCTTCAGTGGAAGTGTCAGGATCAGACTGTCCATGCAAGATGGGGCTTTTGTTCATAGAGAAGAGAGGACAGGGAAAGGCCAATGAGTAAAAGTGAAGATAGTTTCCCCTTGCAGGTACACACATGGGGATTTTGTGGAAGGTTTCTTCTAGTCAGGGGAAAATGATGGGGGATTTTTAAGTCTGAGTTTGGGGGGAATGAAAGACTGGATCAGCTGAGTTATAGATGACAAACATACAAAGAAAGGGGACTTCAAGGGATGGGTTACACAAACCAAGTTCAATGTGATGTGTGAGGGCCAGTATTTCATTTTGGCAGTTAGTGAAGGGTGGCGCTATATTTCTCATTGAAGGGGTATTTCTGGATTGTGTTGAGTAGATAAAAGGAAAGCGTTCTATTTTGAATTGTATCTAGTAAATGTAATCTCAGTGCTGGTCATCGCTGAAAATCATTGTTTCCTCATCCTTTGAAGGTACTTGCTGATATTGGTGCTTTCAGCTCTCCCCTGTGAGCAGCACTGTGTCAAAGGAAAAGGCTCATGGATTCATGTTTGAATATCCAGGACTTGGCATCATTCTTCTGAGGTGATGCCACTGACAAGTAGTTCCCACCTTACTTCTCTATCAACAGTGCTGAAATCAAAATCAAAGTAGCTAGCACTTGAAGCTACTGAACTTTGGTTTTAGTTCCAAAGTATGTGGAAATGTATTTGGCAAAAGAAAATTCAATTACAGGTAAAAAGTGGTCTCCCATAACATGTGTAAGAAGCCTGGTTTCTGGGAACCTGCTACATTCCATGCCAGTCAGAGTTGTGGACCCGCTGGCCATTTTTTACTGAGCTTAACAGTAGGGCAGAAGGTCTTAAAAGTTAGATAAATTAATGTAATCTTCATCTAATAAGTTCTTGGCTGGACAAGCAGGATCCAAATAAATGCTCTAGGCACTGAGGGAAGGGGCTCAGCTGCTAAATGTTGTCTGGCAGCCCAGCCCTGGAGTAGCCTTGATGGAGAAGTTTAGCGAAAGCAGGTTTCCGTTATTTTTGCTGGTCATAGGCAGTTTGTTTTCTGTCCATATCATCTAATAGAAAACTCTCTGCAGCTTTCTGTTTGGTGCTTTAATATTTCTTAAAGTACTTCCCAGAACTAACGGTTAGTCCCTGCGGAATTCACTAAACATCTATGAGAAGTCAAGTGCTTTGCTGTAATGCCAGTTCAGTGGGAGTTGTAAGGAACAGCATAAGGTAGAAACAGTTCTAGGAGGAGTTTAAAACAAGATTAATCACTCAGATACCCAGGAAACCTCCCAAATTAAATCTTGGCACCCATTTTACTGAAGATACAAAGTGCTGCAGACAAAGGCAGGCACAGTCTGTGGAGTTGAAATTGGGACTGGAAATCTCACGACAGAACAGTATTTAAAGGTATAAATGCTGTCAGTCTTGCACAGTGAGTCTTCAGGTGGATCTGTGTGCTTGTTTCCCATGTAGGCAAAAGTTTTCTGCTAACTTTGAGCAACTAGTCCGCAGTATCTGAACTATAACCCCAGTTTTCAAGTGACAGATGCTGAAGACTTGGCTAGATAATCACATTTATACCTTTAGATATCGAGCCTGTAAACTGTACATACAGAACGAGAGCATACTGGCAAGACTTTCATGTGAGAGTGACAGTTCACAGAAAGTAGCATTCTCATTATCATCTCTGTGGTAAAACTTTGAGGACAAAACTAGGTAGTCCGTAGGAAGCAATTTAGCCAAAGCAGCTCAGAGCTGCATGAATTGTCATTTGCCTTGTAGCTCTTGCTGTCTGCCAGCATATTTGTACTCCCTTTTTTTTCCTCCTCCTGATTTCCTGTGAAAATGAAATTAATGCAGTTCATACTGTGCCTCTGTGGTGTTTTTTTTTCTGGATAATTTTAAAGTATTTCTAGTTCTTATTGAGGCAATCGGGACGGGGCTGATGACTTAGATTTGATTTAGTGAGATGCTATTTAAGAAGTGTCATGTACGTTAAGAGATGTTGACAGGATAATCAAAGATTCGTTGCTGTGAGGAGTAGTATAGGATATCACCAGACAGAAGGGGAGAATGAAAGGAGAATAAAGTGAGGCCTACAAGGAGGCCATATTTGCTCTTTACCCCTATTTACACGTTGTAACTTTGAGACTAAGAATATGTTTTTTTTAAACAGTGTCAAGGTAAGCTGTAGAAGGAGGGAGGTGTTTTGCATGAAATACCTTCTGTTACTTCTGTTGTTGAAAACCATTTCAGTCACTGTTGCTAAATTGAAAATCACTGACAGGAGCCAAGTTAAGATGAATGTACACTTTCAGTTCTGTTTATCTCATGTGGGGATGAAAGGGGAAATGTTTTTCTGTGGAAATGAGAGGACAAGTATAATAAATATTCCCAGTAGCATGTGAAATGCCTAGATGTATTTTTCCTCAAGTGCTATCTCTGTTAATGTAGCACAAGTTACAAACTGCTCTTTCCTTCCATCGTTTGATTTCTGTGAAAGCTATTAGGAAAAATATGAAGCTGTGAGTCAAGATGCACAGGTTCTGTTCCCTATCCCATCAGTTACCTGCTTCATGATCTGAGGCAAGTCATTTTTAGGCCTGTGTCACTTCCTAATCTGTCTGATGCTTTGGCTGACTTGACAGATCTCTCCATGTCTATGATAAAAGTAGTTTATATCAGACAGGTGGTGTTGTCAGCTGCATCGCTCTAGTTGGTGTCCTGCAGCATATTGAGAATTACAGTTAATAAGCTAATCAAATAGAAGTATGTTAATTTAATTTCAATGAAACAGATGTTACTTAAAATTCCATAATACGTAACATAGAGATTAGTTTTTCAGGACTGGACAAGATGGGCAATTTAATGTGAATTAAATGCAGACATTTCCACTCACATAAGTGGACACTCTGCTGTGGTTTATTAAAAATTTGGTTAGGGTTTTTGCCCTCAACTTTTCCTGCATATTTCTTCTGCTTTGATAGCCTGGTTTAAACAAGAAACAAAACTGTCAAGGTGCTATGTTAAAGGTAGCCTTCCAGTAAAAGCCTGCACAGAAACATGCAGTACTGACAGCTGTGTGAAAATGTATATGCTGGGAAACATCTTTCAAATTTCAAATTCTTTGTGCTTGGCATTCATGTAATAAGTTAGATCTGTTGGCTCCCTGAACTTTTTGTCAGAAAACAGGCATTTATGAACTTGTACATATGGTATGTATACAGTACAGCTACAGCTAGGTTATGTATGCTTCAAAAATTCTGTTCCAAGAAAATACCAAAATTAGTTTATAGTCTGTTCTTCTTCTAAATGGTGATTGGTATAAAGCCCACCTCTCAAAATGTCATTGTCTGCACTTAATATATTGTCCTCAGTTCTGTGGAATTAGTGAGCTTGAAATCCTACTGACAGGAGAATATTTTAGTCCAGATGGCCTCAGCTTTGTGTAATTTACCTTTTAATGTGTGGCTTGCCAGCTGGGACAACTTTGCTTTGGGTGAAATTTGCATAGCCATCAGATATTTGTTACATGCCTGAAAAGAAAAGTGGGAGCAAGTTCTGGCTTATGCTAATGCTTTGCTATCACCACATGCTGCCACTAAACCAGCAAAAAGGAATTACACTTTTACATTTGTTCTCGGCAGTTAAATTATGAGTTTCTGCCTTATAAAGATTAGATATTTTTCCGTGAGCTCTTTAGTACTGATGAAGCAGCTTTAATCGGGAAATTGTTTCACCTTGTTAAAATACTACACTTCTTGTTGAGCAAATTGAGTTATAAAATCCTGAGTACATGCACCAGGCATTTCGAGACTTCAAATAAATTTTCAGACAAAACAAACTGAAACATTAGGGGAATTCACTTTTTATTTATTGCTTTTATTCTAGTTCTATTTTTGTTACAGTAGTTTTAAAAGATCAGGCATTACTGGTTCTAAAATAGCGCCACACTATTCTTGTAAATGTCCCAATAGCAACAATAATTAATATCCCCACATTTGCATTTTAAGTTACACCATTTCCCCAGTCACCTATTACTTGGATGTAAAAAATCATTTCTAGTCAAAACTTGGCACAAAATACCCAAATTCCATACTTTTTACCAGATGTAAAAATAAAAGGTGGATGAATTCATCTTTTTTCCACCCAGTTAAAGGGTTCAGTGAAGTATTAGTTAGATTTTGTCCTTGTTTTGATAAATGGTTTTCATTTTTGAAGGTTTAGAATATCTCTGATTAAAAAAAAGAGGGGGAAGGAATTAAAAAATTAAGAGTGGTGGTAGAGAGGAAAGGGGGATGTGCCTCACAGCTGTTCATAACATGAGCACTGCTGCCTTTCAGAATGCCCACAGCCTCAGCTCCTTGGTGATGTTGGAGGAACTCTTGCATTTTACTGTGGAGTACCATATGGAAACAGTAGCCATCTCCATTTGACCGCCATCTAGTTGAGTTTGGTTGCAGGTCAGGGTAGGGTCTTCATTGCATCTCTCCCAAAGTACTTCTGAAATTTCTGGATATTGAAAGACCCATTGAATGATGGATTTAGAATGATACTTGGTGAGATGAAAGCTTTATTTTGTTTCACTGTTACAATTTTAGTTTTCACTGGGAGAAAGTTGAGAGAGTTTGAGACTCTTCAGAAAATGGCAGAAATGTCTCAAGCTTTGGGTTAGTGGTCACACAAAGCCTACCAGTGTGCCAGCCAGAGCCTTACAATATGTCCCTGGGAGTAGGTGGCTGGTTGTTCCATACAGAGCTGAGAGGTGGTTTTCCTGCTCAGTTGGCAAAAGTCTGTTATAATAGTGCTGGATTTATACCAATGAATCCTCTCTATTTAGTTCGAAAACCTGTTTTCTTCAACCCTGACTTCATGTAAATATCCCCACTGTGTCTCCTATCAGGGGAATTGCACGGTTGTGACAGATTTCTGTCCATAAGTGCTGGCTTGCCCAAGGCTTAGGTGTTAAAGTTGCACATAATTCAAGTACACTGTTTTCTTTTTGATTAATGTACATTGCCACCACCTTGAAAAGACTAGGACAAACAGTGGCATGTAATGATGGACCAGGTTTGAAGCCTGCTGTAAATTTGCTGTTCTTATTACCCGCCTAGATTTTTTTTAACACTTTGGCTTTGTTCCAAATGGAGTTGGAGTTTCAGGTCTGTCTTTGAAAGTGCTATGTTTTGAAAACCATAAGCATGTGAATATACCCTCATGCATCTGCAGAAGGAGGAGCAGGGAGGGAAGGGAACAGTGTCAACCAGGAGGCTGATTCCCTCTGAACATGAAGTGCAAGGTGCTCTGCTGTTCAAGTCCCCACTACTTACCTTGACAGAGGACAAGTTGGTTGCCCTTGATGGCTGGTCTGCTTCATACCTTGCATGGAAGAGAACAGAGATCTACTAAGGCTGTGTTACATTGACACAGTCTTGGTGAGTGTAAAATACTAATTAATGTAAGTGGATGGGGAGTTAGGCTGATCCTGAGCCTGAAGAAGGGGAAAATAGCCAACTCTTGCCCTAAATATGTAGATATTGGCATAAAGGAATAGACATATAAAATTCATCACAGAAGTGAAAGTACTTTGCAAGGCGGTGCCCCGTCAGAATGACAAAAGAACAGGCATGTTTTGTAACTTGAAACTCAGGATTCCTTCCCATTTCTGTCTCTAGCGGTTAGAGTTCTTCAGTCTTGCTAGATTACAAGTCCACGGGGACTTTTAAAACTACTTATTCAGACTTTACTGTTTTGGATGTACAAGAGTTAGTTGCATTAAGCTGTAGCTTGGAAAAAAACTGAAACCACTTTATAGCATTTTTAAAATAACGTTATTAAAGGATAGCATAAAAGATCACAGTTTCTCTATTTTTACAGCTCTGCTTTGAAAAGATAATAAAGCTACTACACAGGACATGTATTAAGCTGGTGATTAATGTGTGTGTGTGTTACAACTCTGAATACTCTAAAACTTACTTTATATTGGAATGAATGAAAATGTCACCTAATGAAACCGCAGAGGAGTACAGTGCTAAAAAAATAATGTACACTAGTCTCTCACTAAGTAACATTTTACATGTATTAGAGTAGGCTAAAGTTTTTTTGCCTTCCATATGGGGACCTTGAAGTATTTTAACATCAAAAGGGAGCTCTGTTTTGATAGGATAATTGATAGAACCTGGGTAATCCTGTTCCCCAGACCTTAGCGGGAAACTGGGGCTCTTGACATACTGAAGAATACTCTGGAAGTTTTAAAGTAGATTTAATAGTTTGGTTTTAAGATAAGATCTAGAATTGAATACCTAAATAAATGTTGTTATTGGGAGGGTGATTCTAAGACAATCTCTTTTTCCTCTAAGGAAGAAAGGATAACTGCCCTCTTCTAGATCCTGAATAATTTAGGTTGGAAAGGATCCTGAGAGGTTCCGTAGTCTGGCCCATGACCCCAGGTAGGGTTAACCTCATCGTTAAGTGAGGTTGATTAGGATCTTGTCTGTTTGGGCAGCCTTTTCCAGTGTCAGGGTGCTCTTGTGAAACCTTTTTCTTCATACAAAATTGAAATATTCTGTGCTAAAATTTTTCTGTTGACATGCACATACCTCTGAAGAGAGCCTGGTTCTGCCTCCGAGCTAGATAAAACCCAGCTAGTTTGCTCAGCTTCTTCACGTTTTGCATTGTCCAGCCTCAGCCGTCATAGTTCTTCCCTGCTGAGCTGGCTCCCATTTATCACTTTCCTTCTTTGTTAGGGTTGCAAAAGTGGATTCTTCCAGATCTGTCCTCGTGAGTGCTACTTAGAGGGGAGTAATGGCTTCACTCAACCTGCCGGCTGCCATTGTCCTAAATGTGATACAGGCCATGACTAGCCTTTGCTGCTGCCAGGATGCACTGGTGGCTCCTTTTCTGCTCCTTAACCACCTGAGTCCCCAGGTGCTTTTCTGAAGAGCTGCTGCTCATCCAGTTGGTACGCAGCCTGTACCTCAGGATAAGGTTATTCTGTCCCAGATACAAGACTTTGCAGTGGTTTTTGCCATCCAAGAAACCTTCTGGGATCAGTGGGAAGGGCAGTCTCTTTTAGAAGAAAGCATGCCTTTTAGTGGAAGCCAAAGTTAGGACTGTGTGAGAGTGCTCACTAGGAGATTGACTAGAAGTACCCAAGCTCTGGCACTGCTGCAGAGAGACTTCACCAGCTGTGGCTTTTTCCAGATCTCCAGAGATACGCTGCAGACAGGAGAACATTGTGAAAGGAAAGCTGTGGCTTTACAAGTGGCCAGTGGGAGAAATTCAGTGCCCTCCTGTCATTCTCAAGATGATGTCCTATACTTAGCAGCCATAAAGAGTGGGAGAGATGGAGATAGCTGCTGCAAGGCTATGGTGGTTTCCTTAGAAAGGAGAATGTTGTTGCTTGCAAAGGGCTAAAATTCTTCTCTTCCGTTACCAATTCTTTACTAAGAGGTAGCATTTCCCAAGACCTTACTCACTGTGATGATCTGTAGTAGCAGTACTGTTCTTCAAATAAAAAACAGAAGAGGGAGCTCAGATAGGTATAGATGACTGTAATCTGCCATGTATGGCTGTCAGTTAAACACCACAAGTTGGAGTATCAGTCACCAAATAGTCGCTGACTAACCCAAGTTCATGTGAGGCATTTTTCTTTGGGTAGTGTGCCTCTAAGGGTTTGCTCAGAGAGCAGCTCAGGTAACCAATTACCTCATCTTCAGTGAAATTTAACTCCATTACAGATACAACCATTAAGTATTTTAGTAAGTGTATCACTAATAGTTTAAAAAAACCATGAAAGATTAAGGACCATATGTTTTCCCAGGCATGTGAACTTAACAAATGCAGTATTTTGCTGTAAAAACTTTTTTGGTATGTAGCCACTCCATCCTTTGGCAGAAGCATGATTCCATACAGCATATCTACAGGCAAGGGTGTGTGGTCTTACAGCAGCATGGGAGGAGTCAGGTCAAAGGCAAACTTTTATATTTGCTCTGTGCTGCTGAGGGGAAGGGAAGCAGTAAACCAGAAACGACTGCCTTCCTTCAGTACTGGCCCTTTTGGTTTCCCTTTCTGCAGCACAGGAATCCCCCTCCCTTCTCTGCTTCTCATGTGAGAGCACAGATGCAATATTAGAGAGCCAGTGGAGCCGTGCTAATAGGTTTGAAGTCTAAATGAAGAACCCATCCTGCAGAGCCGACACTGTAGATTTCATTGCCTGAGATGCATTATGTGGAATACAAATTGTGTCGGATGTATGTGGTATATTGCATATGAAAAATCAAGCAGTGGAGGGAACAGCATGGCATTTTCTGGACAGATCTGCGCTTCTGGATGCCAAACATGGTTACAGTAATCTCATATTTCAGGAGTACAAATTGAAATCTGATCTGAGTGTAGCCTGACAGTAGAAGTATTTTAATTGACATAGCTACAGTTTGCTGCACAAATTCTTCTCCTCACTGCGTGTGAATGTGATTTCATTATTTTGGTTATCCCTTTTGAATGTGTGTAAGCACAAGAGAAAAGAGAACAGCATAATGTGTTTAGTGTGATCTTTGGTGCCAAACTTCAGGATGGATTTATTTCCAGCAAGAGTGTAAAATATGCCTAGTTACATGACTTCAGTTGTTCTTTCATACTGAATGGTTTTATACTACCTAATATTCTTGGGTCAGCTATACTGGAGGATATGGGAATTCTATGACATTACTGTAGTAACTAGTTCAGCTTCAAAAGAACAAAGGGAAGTTCTGTTTTCAAGTCAAAAGGCAAAATGGTGTGAATCTTCCAACCCAGAGTCAGCTTCATCTGTTTCAAGTGCAATGGTTGTACTTGGTGCTCTCTAAAGCTACAAAAAACAGCTAGTAGTTCAGCAAAGGAAGCAATTAGGTAACCATTAAAAAGCAATCCAGAACATTTTCTTTATAGGAAAACAAAAAGTACTTTTAGAGGATGATCACTGAAGGTTAAATGCAGCCTGAAAGAAAATCAGGCCATATAGAACTTGGGAACACTTGATTTCAGTATTTGCTATATTAATCTGACATAGTATTGGCACAAAGATCAAGTCATTATACTGAATTCACTTATGAAAGAAGAAATAATGCTGTGCTGAAATATCTTCTTTCAAAGCCTTTTATATTTAATTTTTTTATTTTTTTTTTAAAGTTTTTGGAGTTATTTCATTCTATTTGCAGCTGGAATTGCAATCTCCTTGCTTCATTTCAGAGAACCATCATCTCTGAACCAAATATTCCTCTCTGCTGTGGAACTGTTTCAGTGGATATGTTATTGGAAGAATGTTAGGCAACTTGATACAGACATTTGAATCTGTTCCATCATCTTGATTTATAAACTGACACAGTCTTCGCAAGTTTTTCATACATAGTGAGATAGAGTTGTTGCTCAGCATTTGGAATCATTTAACTGAGCGCAGAACTTATAAAATAGCGTGCAAGACTGGGCAGTGTTTTAGTTTTGCTTCATGAGTATAAATGTTGGTTGTCAGTCGATTAAGGTCTTTATTTCTGCAGTTGCTGATGCTGTGTTTTGTAGGCTCAAAACTGAACAACAACAACCTTGGACACAGTGACCATCACAAATAAGGCTGTGTATAAGGAAAAAAATGTAGCAAAATGTTGGGCTTTTTCTTACTTCAGGAGTTTTTCTTAAGCCTATGTCTTAGTTGAAGTATTCAGCATGCACTTTTTGTCACTTTCTTTATTTCTGATGGGATTCATAGGTTTCCTATCTGCCCTGTAATTTTTCTTTTTTTCTTGCTTGTTTCTGTTTATGGTAAGAAAATACACCACAGTTTGCGTGTTTATCATTCACTTTGAAATCAGTCCAAAGGATTCATCAATCTTTCTTCAAGAAGATACAGATTTTACCCCACTTCAGAGTAGCAAATGCATATTGGAAATTGATGGAATGGAAACATCGCCCCTACACACCCTCTCCTTCTTACTTTTCTCTTCTCCATGGTGCACACACCTCTTTTGCAGGAGCTTATGACATGGGAATGCTGGTTGTCAGAGTCATATAAGAATATCTTCCCAAAATGCAACACATCATCATAGTTTATTTCTTTCTTGTACTGTTTGAACAGCCATATCCTTGGTAACGAGACTGTAGGAATATGTAGCTCAGCATGCACTCCCCAAATATTTCATTGCATGCAATAGAGAAAATCCTAAATAATTTTAGTAGGTAAGTTGTACTTTCAGAAAGAAGTTGATATTACAAAGCAAATATGTGTCAGCTTCTTAAATGACAGGGTCTGAATGATGCTGTGTCCTGCAGAGCCTGATGCTTTTATCAATTGCAGCCAGCCAGAAGGTAGCTGGAATGGAGTGACTAGTGCCAAAATCAGAGCAGACTTTTCCAATTTTAAATCTCTAGTGCAACATCTGTGGGTGTGTTGTAAACTTCTTGGATGATATTCTGGTGTAGGGGTCCCTGGAAAGTTCTGAGGGAGCTGGAAAATTGAACAGTGCTGAACAATTTTCAACTTGTTTTTCTCTCTACCTTAGTTGTTAGCTTTGTATATCTATTGTGTTTTAATGGTGGCACTGTAAGATGTCACAAGTTTGCAGGGTGGTTCTGGAGACTGAGCTGTATTGATCTACAAAACACCTGTACACACAGATACAGGTGTTTTGCAGGATCCTGATCCTGTTAGATAATCTTTGTGGGTGAAAGGGTTACTTGCTTACTTCTTGTCTGCCTCAGTAAGTTGCCAAGGATGGATGTCCTGGACTCTGAATCCAGTTCTCACCTGAAGGTTTTCAGTTCTAATTAAGATTTACAGTATGGTCAGGCAACAGGAGGGAGTTCTGTGTTGTTTCAGTCCGATTGATGCTCTTTAGTGGAAAGTATCTCAGTTTAGTAAGTTCTTGAAGCAGGCAATTCTTTCCCAACACTTGTGGTTTTTATATATGTATGTTAAAAAGTATGTAAATTGTTTCTTAAGTCTTCTAAAAACAATGATAGGCATCATACTGAAGAGGAAAAACAAATGAAAGAAACTCTACTCCTGTGGGTCAAAATTACATTGCTATCCCCTTCTGATGTGAACTCAATGCTAAACCTACCCGGTTTGCATGACCTGTAAGGTCCGTTGTTGATCTGCCATGGATTGTAGCTGCAGTAGATAATTGTCTAGTAGTGGGAGTTTTGCCATGACTAGCTTTATCATTTTGTCAGTTTGCTAATAAAAGGTCACCAAGGGTACAGAGCATCTGAGGTTTACATATGGCAGATAAGAAAGCATTCTGGGGAGCCTGCTTTCTGAGGGGCCCAGGCATTTGTTGCAATTGACACTCATGCTGTGATTCCAGAATTGACAAGAAACGCTATTACTAAGCGGATCTGCCAAGGTAATTAGGATTCAGGGTTGCATTTTTAATCTAACTTGAGTCAGATAATTTATCACAGCAGTAGCAAGCTGTCAGGGTCACACAATAAATACTGATTACAGAAGAATAAAGATTAAGTGCGGCCTTGCAAAAAAATTAGGCCAAGTAGTACTTAAGAAACATTTTATTTCAGTATTTACCATGCTAATTTCATGTAATATTGGCAAAAAGATCATATGTCTAAAATGAGCTTCTTTATGAAAGAAGATAATGCTGTGCAGGAGTGTCTGTACTCAGTAGCTGTTTAAATTTTGAATTTCATTCGTAATTAATTGCAAAGAAATATTAATTTTAAAAAGGTGATTTAGCATAACTGTTCCATTCCTATCACCACCATAATAATTTGACATGTTAAAGACAGAAGTACTCTATCCTGAAGGCAGACCTAATTTGTTAGCATTAGTAAGATACTGCACTTTTAATTTAACACAGCTCTTGTTTTTTATTTACACATGGACAGTTTATGACACTTATTTAATTCAAGCGACCCATTTATTAAAATCTGCAACTTTGAAAAAATGTTTTTGAAAGCCATTTGCAAACCAGTATGTTAAGGCTTCAGCACTTCCATATTCACCTATAGGTTCTTTAGGATACAGAATCCTTATGTTTATGAACACAGAACGTTTTCTTGAAAAAAGCTAGTGCAAAGGTGAATTATAGATGTGTGTTGTATTAAAGTTTCAAGAGATGCCTGGATGCAGTAGCTACTTAGAGAATACGGTTTCCCATTTAGGCATCTCACACCGTTTTAGCAATACAAAGCACATTCAGCAGCCATGTTTAGATGATGTGTGCTATTTGTTACAATGCTTTGCTTTTCTTCTAGAGGATCTTAACTTACTGTCTCTGTAAGAACTCTTTAAGTAGTTATTACTGAAACGTCTACACCTGAAAGCTGTCAACTCTGCTCAGCTGAAAAAAAATGTGTTTTGAGATTAGCAGACTTGCATTTTAGAGTCCTTTTTGATTTGCTTTGTGGCACTGAATATTTCATGTTGAGTGGCTGATGTTTTCACTTTTCTGTTGGCAGCAGTTGTGCTTAACTCATTATTTTGGTTCAGGAAATAGAGTTTGTGATTCTTTTTATAATGATAAGACTCTAGTAATCATCTGCTTAAGGAGAGCACTAATTACTGTGAAATTCCCTCAGGTAAAATTGAGAGAATGAGGCATGGATGAATGATACTTCTAAAAATAAAATGTTATCAAATCTTAGGAATATATAAATTTTAAGGGTAATTGAAGGAAATGTAAAACATGTTGAAGTATTTGTTCAGTTCCAGAAAGTAAGATAATTTTCATTTATTAAAATTTAATAACATTTGTGCATAGGTTTTCCTCTAAATGGGTATGTGTGGCTGTTTTTCTGGTTTTTTTTTTTTTTTTCAAGAGATACTCTGTCTTTATCTTAGGAGAGGCCAAGGGAGCTGTTTGTGCTATTGTGTGAGAACACAGCTTTTGGATCAGGGATTGCAAAATTTGTCAGTATTGACTCTTAAGGCATAGTTAGAAAATGTTTCCCCTTGAGGCCATGAAAAGGATGACTTTTAGTAGGTGCATCAATAATAAAGTATGTTGTTTGTGGAGAATAAAGCACTTGAATATCTTTTGTCATGCAGGTCTCTCTCATGGCAAGCACTTGAAATAATTCTATTATCATTATTTAAGATCAGTTTCTACATAATGAAGTGACCTGCTACCCTGCTTGAGTAACAGGGCAGAAATGTGTATCACTATAATATTTAGCCTTTTGCTAGTGGGAGCACAGTGGGTATGGGGCTCTGATGTTTGAGGCGCAGGGTATTAAAGCTAGAATTGAGGCCAACAAGGAATGCAGAGCAGTGTGTTGACCACAGCATGTAAATAGTTTGTTTCTGTTCCCATCAAGCAATGAGTGCTGAAAAGCACTAACTTAAGCCACAGTTTTTACACACCCAGACATCTTCCCTGCCCAAGTCTTGAGTAGAGTTTTCAAATTGACATTGTTAATATATTGTTATTTTTGTGTTAATAACATAAACAAATCCTGGGAAGGTGCGAGCTTCAATTCTGCACAGTGAAGGGGCTGTGTTTGCAAGCAGATTGGGAATCATATTTGCTCAGAGGGCATTATTTAGGAATTTGGTTTCAAGTAGTTCCTTTCGTCATCTAACTACAAGGGACAGTGGCTGAAGTTGTTTGTGGAATAAAATAGGGAAGAGAAGGCAAATCGCTGAAAGCCTGGCAGCTCTGCACCCTGCAAAACCTCTGGGCTATTTCCCAGGTTTGTATCTGTCATATAAGGATAGGAGTGGGGTAGGCAAAGAGGGGTGCTGAGTGCCAGGACAAGGAAGAGAGCATATTGAGTCAGGCTTGCTTGCTTTCTCTTGGGTACCTTTTTAAGCAGCCCTCTCTCCCCATTCACAGCTCCTAGAGCTGCCATCTGCTCCCAGTAGTCCATAGCTCATGTGATGGTGCATTAAGTACACCCACCTCAGTGGCAGTGTGGACAAACACCCTCAGTGACTTAGTTTTCTGCATATGGCCATCTTCTCTGCAAGTGCTGTTCCTGACAACATGAGGTTTCAAGCTGCAAGCTGGGCTACACACAATAACCTCTCAGGTACAGATACCGGCAGAAGATGTGGTGTCAACCTCCTTTTTCATTGTGATTATCTATTAATAATACAACTCTTAGATTAGCAGAGCTCTATGTAACTGGTTGCATCATTTAATGTGCATGTTTGTCAGAAAGGTCGTTTGGTTTTGTTAGTGTCATGTTAATTTACAGACAAGGAAAGAAAAAGGTCAGAAGAGGTAACACTTGTCTGTCTTCTGTAGTGGTATCATACTTATTAATTAATGAAGTCTTAAACTTACATGATGCCATGTGTTGTGACAAATTAATTTCTTATAAAATAAAAAGAGAATAAAATAGAAAGCAACTTTAGCATGCTTGTGTTCCTCACAGACTTTAATCATATTACTGAACAGTATTCTGTCATCTCACAGTATAGCAGTTGATGTCAATGTGCAAGTCATAAAAGACCAAATGTGGTGTGTTGGAAGCATACTTCCAGTGGAAATAAGGTGAGACGAGTGGTGTTGCAGTGAGTATTGGGGCTCATTTTGGGGTGGGATATAGTAAAGGGAATAAAATTATGTTTAAGGGAATTTCAGCCTCCTTTAGAGGCTAACCAAGGCTAGCAGAGAACAGCTTAGTTTTTATACATGTTATATGACAAGTAAACAAGCAGAGAAGAGAATTATCCAACGTAAGGATCATATAGCTAGCAGAACAAGTGGTTGTAAATTTGTTCATGGATCTGAGGTTGGAAACTGGAAGAAGGTTGTTAACTTTAAGAGTTATAGTGACCTTGATACCTTGGTTACTTGAGGAAATAGAAACTCTGTCTGCGGATACTTGTGTGCTCCAAAACTTGGCCAGTGGTGACTAGGCTAGATGATTTGTCACTTTAATTTAAAATGCTTTAAGAAAGTCTCTTGTCCATGATGTATTTGAAATCCAGTATCACTTAAGAGTGGAAAAAACAGGAGTGTAAATGTATTTAGCAGTTGAACCCACACCCTTTGATTCATACAGGACTGTGAGCTGTATGGAAATCTAAATGTGGATAAATATGTATCAGGATTTGGTTAGCCAATACTCAAACTTTGAAGAAATACCAAGCTACAATTTTATAATGCATGTTACAGCTGTATAAATACGAATAAGGAATCTGTAACTTCTCAGATGGCTTTTTGCAGTGTCTTAACTGGGCCTTAGGTGGTGCTGTTGCATTTTTTTGCTTTCGGCTGTGGCTGGTTTTAGAGCTTCAATCATTTTTATTCTGCTTTGCTTTCTAGATCATACTGGCAAACTAAGAATAGTTGGCTACACCAATATTCGTAAAATTTACCAAGGTGGAACACTAAAATGCAACCACTTGTGGGATGCACTTCATTTCCTAATTTGAAACACTTTAGCACCTTCATGTAAGAGCTTAGTAATACAGAACTATGCTCATAGCATAACGCATATGTTGTTCTACGTGCGTTATTTTGTCTAACGGTGTATAAATGTGAGTATAAAAATTAAAGACTCAGGATCGAGTCAAACTTCTCAGAAATTAAGCTCAACATGTGGTATTGATGCTGTAAGTTCACAAGTCTTTCAACTTTCCATATGGCTAATTAAAAAGAAAAAAGTGGCTGAATTTTACCAAAGAAATGTGTATGTCACATTGGCAACTTGCAGTGTGCCTCCTCTGTTAAAGGACCTATGCACAACTTTTACATCCAATTTCCTGCCCTTATCTTCCTTTATGCCAGCTCACAGTGTGGTTCATTGGGAAACAGTTTGCCTTTTTTTTTTAACCCTTTTTCTTTTTTCACAACATAAAAAAAAGAAAATTCCCATGAAGGTTTTTTCCACTATGACTGCCTACCCTTTATGTTCTGTAGCCTGCCAAGCTTGCCAAAACTCAGCAGGTAGCCCACATGGTATGCATGTCTGTGTGAGAACGCTCCCCTGATGTGGACAAGATGTTGGTTGTAAAATGAAGCCAACATCTTGTCCACAAGTGTGCAAAAAAATATACTCAATCTGGACAGACATGTTTTTGTAGGCTGAATGCATTGACTGTACTAATTCAAAGACTAAACCTTTTAAAACCAGGGAAAATAATTACATTGTTACAGTACCAGTAATGCTATCAGTTGTAGTAAAGCTGCAGACATATTTGTTAATCTGAGACCATTTGGTTAGACTTTTACTGCCACTTTATTTACAGTAATTCTTTTGGCATCTGTAACTTCAAGGGTTTTACCACTCCTATTTTAGGCTCTAAAACCTGGGCAGCTAGTGTAACCCCGAGACTGGGGGCTAGCAAAGAACAACCCAGGAATTAAGAGGATAGATGCTGTTTGTTCAGTCTGTGGTTTGCCCGGAACTCCCTTTGAGGTGGATATTTTTGCTTTGTACCTGTTCTCTGTGGGTTGCACGTGAGGAGTGAGGGAAAGAATAACGTATAGATGGGGATGGTTAGCAGTGACAGATAATCTTAAACCGGACTCCCTTACTCCAAACTGACAGAAATGCCTGAGGCAAAGTTGGTTGCACAATAAATGAAACCAAAAAAAGCCCTGCAGGGCTATTCCCTGGAACTGTGTATGCCTCATATTTTCCAAACTAAAATTGTCAAAATGTTCTGATTATTTTAAAACTTGCAAGTATTAAAGTTATGTTTTCTTACAGGAGCAAGCCAAAAAAAATGGCACAAAACTTCAAGCTAAACATTGGTGTTGTCACTTATTTTAGGCTGAAGTATGAAAAAAAGGCAAAATTTGGTTTAGTTTTAACTTTGATCTTCCCAGTTCAGGTTTGTGCTTTAAGCTTTTTTAAGCGATCAGATTTTGAGTACTTGTGTAAGTTGAAGGTGTTCTGCATTGACTGGGTCTAAGAGTCTTTGTTTTCTCTGATCCACGTTAAAATTTTTTTTTCCTCGGAAACATAAACCATCACACTAAAGGGTGCACAGTGATCAGGTATATTTACACTTTAGTTCAAGACCAGAACTCCCCCAATCCACACAGCTCACCTGCTGAGCTCATTAGGATAGAAAACCAGGATTCGCTTTCTGCTTTAAAAGGTGCTTTTCCCTACGGCATGGTAGTACATGCTTAGCTTAGTTATTTCTGTTATCTGCACTTCTAGCATGTGTGTTAGGGCTTGAGACACAGACTTGGACTCCAGAGCATTTCCTGCACAAGTGTGGGTGCTCTGCAGAGGTAACCTTGGAGCTGCAGTTGATTCCTCTAAATTCCTACCTGAAGTTAGTGGAATATGGGGATGCTTAGCGTACCTGGGCATTTCCAATGGTACAGATTCATGGCACTTACTTCAGGCATTTCATCTGGCTTTTTGCTTTGATGTCATTATTTAATAAAATGTCTTTATTTTTTACCTGACAAAGTACATACTGCACATTCTCTATTTATTTGCATTATTGAGTAAAACCCCATGAAGGTTTAGGCGTTCTAAAGCTAGCATATGCACACCTCTTTTCTTGCAAACAGAATGGCCAACGGCTTTGAAAGACTGTTCAGCTGTTTCAGGTTTGCAAATTAGTATCTAATGAATGTTTGGGTGTGTTCTTCCACACAGTGCTTTTCCTGTCTACATCATCAGGGTACGTGGATGGTATGTGTCTGGTTTAAATAGCTCCTGGTTTTGTCTTGGTTCATTTTGGTTTGAAATTTTATGTTGTAAAACATTTCTAATGGAAAGACAAGATTAGGTAGAGATTTTATTTTATTTTATAAAAAGATGCACCCTTTTAGATGTGTGCAGATTTTCTCAAGAATATTTCATGCTCTGTTTCAGGGAGCTAATTTTCTTCGTTCTTGATGCACTCATATGCATGACTGTCTTGAAAAATGACTGCAAACTACTGCTCAGTATGCAAGAAAAATTACAGTGTGTGTAAAACTTCTTCTTAATCGTGCATGACATTGCCCATTTTATGAGATCTTGTGACTAAAGAGTAATCTATTTTTAAGGATGTAATTGGTTTTGGCAGGCAGGTGTTTCAAAATACATGACTTAAACTTTCTTCCATTCTGAGTCTGCTGCAGGCTGTGTGTGATACCCATTCTCACAGTGGAAAGGGCTTTTTCATTTTTCTTCATAAATGTCAATTTTGAAGTTCCATTTCAGTCCATTACAGGTGAATATGGCTCATAATTTATATGTTACACTGACAGACTACAAATAATAATGTCTCTTGGAAGAGCAAGTTAGAAAATCACCCAGCGTATTAATTACAATTGTCAAGTAATGACTGGTCATAAATTTAATATCAAAGGCCCAGACTTCTTAAGAAAGCATCTTAAATGCTCTATTAAAAAAATTGCCCTTGAAATTGCATGTTAGAAAGTAGGTATTAAAGTGTAACAGGGGTTTTTTTTACTTTTTTTTTTTTTTTTTTTTTTTTTTTGGCTGTTGCAAATCTTTTTTAAATAAAAAATTTGGTGAAAAGGGTGGGGGGTTTTTTATTACTTTGCTATCTAACCAGTACAAGAATTCTACATTTACATGTCAATTACAGTGTAAAGGTAGATACTGGCTTTGATTATTTAATATCACTTAAGCACTTAGAAAGCTTATCAAGGCAGAGAAAAGGACAGCATTCTCCACCACAGTGTATAAACGTGGTGTGTGGTACAGTGTGGCACCCCATAGCCTTCTCTGTGCCCTGGTGTCTTAACATTGGTGACCTGCGAACTGCACATCTTTGAGGAGTGGCACATGTGTCCTGCTCGAGGGGCATCCTACAGATCTGCTTGGCTTTAAGGCCATGCAAGGTCAGCTTCTTCAGGGAGGGATTCCAGTTGGACTTTGCTGTCCTTTCTGGACCTGTGATCCATCAGAGGCAGTATATGGTAGGGGATTCAGGCATGATGTATCTTGACCACCTCCTCCATGCCTTACAGGTGGGTCACACTTGAGTTCTGCATGTGTAAGTTGCACACATTTAAACTTTTCCCTCCCTGCCGTGATTTGGAAGTTTGCCGCTGCCCTATCTGCGCTGTTTCTACGTGCAGCCAGGATGAGAGTCAAGGTCTGGCTTGAGTGCAAACTCCAGCCCATTCTCAGAAGGTTTCCTAGGGGTGCTGGTTGAAGTGGATGGGAGTTCTGGGCCCACCACCAAGAGTCAGGAGTTTGCATGAGGATTTCTAAGTGACCACCAGTTTGAAGGACCAACTGAAGAAGCCTTTGCATGGGCCTCATTTTCAGAGAACACTGTAGTATTGAAAATCAATGGGATACAGTGAATACCTCAGAGATTTCTCTGAGGTTCCAGTTGTGGTTGAAGCAGCTATAAACACTGAAAGAGGATCTGAGCCTAAATGTGGAGGGAAATGGGTCACAGAAGAAAATTAAGATGAGAGGAGGGAATAGCAGAAGTAGCTGGTGTTTATTGCAGTAGGAAGTGGAAGGAAGTGGTTTGCATGTCCTCAGGAAATCCAGCTTCATTAGTTCTGTTCTTGACGTTTTTAATTTAAGCTGGATGCTCAGTGGACTCACAATTGGGGAGTGACATGGTGACAAATAGCTTTTAGGTTTTTGTACAGTTTAGGTCCTCTCTTTTTCTGTAGTATATCTCAGAAACCGCTCCCATGGTGTATGTCCAGCCCAGTGTCTGGATCAGAATATGGGAATGGGCAACGGAAAGACTTGTCCTGCAAAAAAATTTATTTAAGGAATATTTGGAGAGATTCCGTGGTGAGGCAAGTCAGTCTAAAGTTGTCATCACTTTTGTTTGACATAAGTCGGAGCTGCTGCAGAGAAAGGTGATTGCCTCTCCCTGCTCAGGCTGCCTGTTCCCTTTGTGTGCTGTCTTTGTGCATCTGACGTGGTTTTGGTTGGGTTAGTTTTCATTTGGACCAGGTCCGTGTTCCAGCTTGCCCACAAGCACACAAACACTTCTGCTGGGAACACACGGTGGTGAGAACAGGCAGGTTGGTGTGGAAAGAAAGATGGAACTGTCAGCCTTGCCTGGCAGCAGTGAGGATTTGTGCCAGGCAGGGGGATTGCAAAACCATCACCTCCATAGGGACAGCGGGAGAGTCACAGGCTGAGTCCGGGAGGTCTGGTAAAGAGGATGGTCAGCAGTAACATTTTCAAGGATGTCACAGGACTATTATAATAGCATGTTGTGTCACCAATATTATTTTTCTTTCAATAATTTTTTGTTTTTATAATTATTCAGTAATTATAGTGTCACTGACTTCTGACAGTCAATATTGATAACATACCGGGCCTTTCTCCTCCACCCCCTTTACTTTTTTATTTACTTTTTTACTGGGTCCCATTAGAGCACTCCTTTATGATTTAGGACCATTGCACTTGGGGTACAAGCCCGTATTAAAAGACATTCCTTGCTCTGGAAGCTGAGTGCTTTGTGTAAACCACAGTGCTGAGGAGGGGCATGTGAGTGCTGGTAAAAAAGACACTTGGAATATCCACATAGGCTTACCAGCAGGCGTTACACAGAAATGACTTTCAGTTTTTACTGAGATGAACTAGTTTGAAAACAGCGATGTCCAGGAAAAATAAGTAATATCTGAGATGTTATCTTTTACCTGGGTCCAAGGCATACTTGAGAATGAGGCTGACTTTTTGGAAAAGATAAACATATTAAATTCAGCATTAGCTCTGAAATGCAGGCAGACTTTGCTTCATCGTATTTGGAATCCAGAATACCTCATGGAGAAGTGCTTCATGATTTTTAATGTCAGTAACCAAAATACAAAGACAGAATTGCAGTAAAACAAGATCTTAGCAGAACACGTACTTTGGTTAGTGTTATTCATTCTGTATTTCCACCCCCGTGTAAGATGTCTTCTCATGGTGCAGGTATCTGTCTGCCACTCTCGATAATGCACAAGTTACCAGTGGAACGACCATCAGAGAGCAGATGTTATCCTCATTTGGGGGAGGTTTCTCGTGGCCTGATGCTTTCTGAGTTGGGCATTTGTTACTGGCATTTGCAAGGACTGTTTGGGACCTGATTGCATTAAAAATGTCATTAGCTTTGGCTTTTTCATTATGAAAAAATATCAGTTCTGTCAAATGGGAGGCAGGAGTAAAATCATAAATTTCCACAGTTTAACTTTATAGAAAGACTTGAGTTACAGTGCAAGAATGCTCACATGCTTACAAGAGCATGTAATCTTGCGTTTTTCTACTGAAAGGCAACATGAGAAAAAGCAAGACTGGGTGCAGAAACCTGTACACTGTTTTCAGCTTTTCTTGAGTGACTTTTTGCAAGCATTCATCGCATCTTGTTTGTATAGCAGAATGCCAGTAATCGCAAAGCCTTGGCTGATCATAAAGATTCTGAATCTTTAAGATTCTAATCTAATTCTTTAAGATTCTGCTTCTGATTCTGAAGGAGTCTCGTGCTGTTCCTCACTGGCAGAGCATGAGAGACTGAAAAGTCCTTGAATAGGGTAAACATTACTTAGCAACAACTAAAACATCGGTGTGTTATCAGCATTGTTTTCAGACTAAAGTTGAAAACATAGCACTGCACCAGCTACTAAGGAGGAGAAAAATAACTGCTACAGCTAAACCCAGGACAACTAAAGCTAACATAGTGCATAAAAGTAGCTTGGGTTTTGATCGATCATTTTTCAGATTTACCCTCGAAATTGCATGAAGGCCTGTACAGAACTATCTGAGAGGTGGGGTGTTGTTACCTGATTGTAAGATGGTTTTGAGAGAAAATGGGGAGGACAGAGACAGTCTGAGGCTGTGCCTCTTGCCTTTCCTGTGTTGCTTTCTTATGTGCCCTGGCTGAGGGAGTTTACATGAAGAATGTATAACTTGTCCTGGAAGTTATATTAATTTCCCTAGAAGTAGTCTGGCAGTCTTTAAAGATACATGGGTTTTGTTCGTTTGTTTATTTGTTTTAAAATCCGTTTTTGTTTAGCCAACCCAATTGACTGGGCAATGGTTAGAGCCCTGCCATGCTTTGGGGTCAGTGAAGGACCACATAAACAAGTGGAGTAGGAATGTGGACCTGAAAACAGATATACCATTGCCTAGTTCCAGATGCAATGTATAACATATGAGAATAATCAAGTCCTGAAAGGGTAAAGCAGAACAAGAAATCCGCCTGCATTCTTTACAGAAATGCATTGTTGGTGTGTCCTTTTGCATTTAAATAGCTATGGGGTTCTAGATGGGAAGCTCAATACTTAAGAGTCAAAATCTGTTGTAGGGGATTAGGCTAAAATGTACTAAGAGCAGCCCCTGTTAGAATTATGTTTTATTTCTCATTAGAGTGTAAATTGCAGAGGATTGTCAGCAATAAATTTGGAGTTAGTTTGATAAAAGACATCTTCTGCAACTTGTGAAATCTAATAAAATTCATTAACATGCCATGAATCAAGAATTCTATAAAGGTTCAGAAAAATATGGCTAAACTTAAATAAAATGCTATTAATAAGGTGTTTATCCCAGAGTTAAGCCACGTTAGCAATTATATTTTCACTTCATTGTTCAGCAGTTGCAAATGTACCAAAAAATACTGGCAGAAGACTGTTCCTTAAGTGAAAACAGATAGCCTTGAACTCAGGAAAGACCTGAAGAAAATTATTTAACTGCTAAATATATAAATAAACCCATTAACATTAGAGAAATCAAATAATTCTTTCCAGATTCGTTATGACCTTGCAATTTAGTGCATGATTTTAAGCACTGCAGAAACTGTGCAATGCAAATTGTGACTTGAAGGCCAAGGAATTTCCTGCAAGAGCTTGTTATTTGGGCAGTAAGTTTGTTAACTTGCCATTGAAGGTGGTGAGTTTGGTGTAGACTTTGTCTTCTTGGCTTTTAGATGGGAATAGAAGTGGGTTTTCAGAGAAGTGCCTTACCGAGGGGCCAGAGCAAACCTACAGCTGTGTATATAAACGAGGAAAGTGCATCTGGTTTTATGAAAGCAATACAGAAGTACACAGGTGTGTATGTCAGATTAGCAGCTGCTCCCAAAAACTCAACTGAATGGGTTATTACTGAAAAAAAATGAACAAAATAGAATCATAGAATGGTTTGGGTTGGAAGGGACCTTGAAGGTCATCTAGTTCTACCCCCTGCCACTGGCAGGGGCACCTTCCACTAGACCAGGTTGCTGAAAGCCCTGTCCAAGCTGGCCTTGAACACTGGCAGGAATGGGGCAGCCACAGCTTCTCTGGGCAACCTGTGCCAGTGTCTCACCATCCTAACTGTAAAGAATTTTCTCTTAATATCTAACCTAAATCTCTTCTCTAAAAAAATTAAATGTTGGGCAAGTCATCACAGAGTTTAGTTAGGGTTGCTTGTTTCACTGTGGTTTTGCCTTCTGCTGCCATGTTTCTACAGCACAGTTGGAGAGCATTCCACAGTGGAATCCATTAAGTAGGAAAGGGAGATCTAGATGCTTCTTTGTGTTGCAGTTTTGCCTGTAAGTAAATAAAATAGAAACTACTTTGTTTGAAATATCAGCAGAGGTTTCCCCAGCAAACATGAAGTTAGTTGCTTCTTTCTCTGAACCTGCATCTCTCACATTGTAAGACGTACGCTTCTGTTTCGCTGGCAGAATTGCATGTGAGATGAAACTCAGAATTTCCCAGATTCAGCTTAACCTTTATACCAAATTTCAAACTAGTCCTTAACGCCCCCACCCGCTGATCCCCTTCTCTCATCATAGTCCTACATGTCCTGGTTTTAATTATTTAATGTTTTCTTTTATTTTTAAAAGAAGGCAGTGAGATAGTATCTTACGAATGCAGAAGTGATGATTATCCCAACAGAGAAACCAGTTGTGAGCTCTTTCGTCAGTTCTTGGATGATGATGATAGAGGAATGGGAAAAGTACGTTCTGATTCAGCTGTTTATTCCCACATGTAGTTACTAGTTTCTTAGTGATGTTCGTTTCCTTGACTAAGAATTGCAAAACCAAGAACAACAGTGGTGAAATAGCCAGAGTATTTGAAAACACTTTATTCCAAAGTGGAAATAAAGAGACATGTAGAGAGCTAAATCTTTATGGTTCTTCATGCTGATTGTCTTGATTATCCCCAGGTTTTCAGTTAAAAAAAGATAAAAGTGAAACAAACCCACCACGGAAGCAACTATTCTTCATGTTTCTTAAAAGGTTACCTTTTGTACCTCAAAACATCTCTTCTGTTCACCTGTTAAATTAAGTCCATATGATGACAACAGAGTCTTACAATGACAACAGAAAACCACCATGTGAAGACAACTGTAGTATTGATGTTATACATGGTTTATGGTTTGTAATTTGCCATTTTGGAGCAAAAGCTGTTAGTGTATGTCTTCCATGTTAGAGGAACCATTCTGATATTTGCCTGAAGTGCAAATATATGACCTCATCTCCTACAGTTATTGTGTACTTTTTCCTAAGTACCTGTTAGCAGGAAGGCAGTTTTTACTTGTGGCCTCATGAGATAAGCTGTAGTCAAGGAACATATAGTTTAAAGGCCAGCTCTGTAGACTCTTAAGAGTGGTGACACTCACCTATTTTTCTGGTGTATTATTTGGGAGGTTTGGGTTTCTCTTTTCTACCTTTCCTCTTCTGTGTAATTTCCCTGGCAAATCGACTCAGAGTTTAATAATAAAAACTGGAGAGGACGGAAACAACTGCTAATGTTGAGGGTAAAATGAACTATGATATAAAAGATTGCTAATCTGGTCAGTGCTGTCTTCTAGAACAATATCCATAGCTGACATTGAGAAGGGGTTCACAGAAACTAGGGATTAGATTCCCCAGAGAAGGCTGAACTGCCTTCCTCGTCAGCCAGTGGAGGAGAGAGAAGGTTCTCAAAGAGGTAGTTTGGATTAGCCAAATGAAGCCCATCTCTCTGCATCAAAGGCAATATCAGTGGTGTAAACCAGCAAGATTAGGTGAGTGAAGTACAGCAGGCTGGAGAGGTAGATCAGGAGGTTTATGTGTATTGCATGGAAATGAGTTGTTGGGAACTTGGAAAGATTAAATTATCTTAGTAACTAAGGGAAGGAGGTTCTTCCCAACCACACAGTGGTTGCCTGCTCGTCTTATGGAGCAGCCGCTCTCTGAAATGCCTCTAGATAGATAAAATTGAAAGCTGTGAACAGGCCCCATATCTTTTATCCTGTAGCAAGGTTTACAAAGCCTTTGATAGTACAGGATGAATGCTTATGGTTACCTAGTCTTACTTCAGGTGTAACACAGGCAATGAGGTTCCCTTACCACTTCTGTAGGGGAATTGTACTCTTGTGATGTAAGCATAGCCCGAACTTGTGTAACTTGTGATTTGAAGTGGAGCACGCATTTTAGAAAAACGTGCAATATTGGTTTATAGCCAAATGACAAACTTGGTTTCACTTGCTAAATCTTCCTTACTGCTAACTACGTGTTGGGTTTTTTTAATTTGAAGTCAGAATGTTTCCAACTCCCATTCATTAGATAATGTTATCCATCTTTTTATTAACAAGTAAGGGATTTTATGCATATTTAGAATCCACAGTGAATGGATCATTAAGTTACTTTTTAAAAAGTTGAAAGCTTTTTAAGATGCTCATCTAAAATAAATTTTCAGACTCCATTCTTTGGCTGTTGTGGTGTTTGCATGCTCTGGAGAAGACTCCTTTTTTTAATGGGTAAAAATTATGAAGAGTTATTTTCTAATTTCTAACTCGTTGTGATAGCCAAAGGCTTAAGAAGACAAGTCAACCACTGCATCAGCTCTTGGAAAGGAAATCAGCAGAACATGTCTATCTGGTTTAGCACCAGATTTTGGCAGAGAGGCAGTGTTTAAACTGATTAATACGGATAATAATGTTTAGATTGTATAGATTGTTTTTTAGGGTGTTCCCAGCTAATGATAGTCATTAATCTATTGGTAAAGTGAGTCTTGAGCTTTCTGTTCTCATCTCTATTTTTGTTTTGTTTACTTGAATGGATTTTTAATGTGATAATGGCCAGATTGTTTTTGATAGCCTGATGTAATGGCTGATTGAACTGTTCTGTTTCTTCCATTAGCTCGTCTCCTCATCGCTGCCAATATTATCCTGATTAGCTGCCCTCCTCCACTCCTACATCAATAGTGTGGGTTGGGGGACAAGAGGGTTAGTGTTCAGGGGGGGTTGGTCATTTTCTGCCAGTTTGCTTTAAATTTTATGCTGTTTGTGTTCATGTTTCTGCCATTAAATCATGACACTGTGGTGTGGGTTTCCTCTGCAATGCTGAAGATACTCAAATTTTATTTACTCTTAATCCTCATCACCTGTCCTCTCCCATATTCTGAATGCATTGGTGTTGTTGAAATTACACTTTGGTACATAAGAGTTAGTGGCAATACCTCTGGGAGGATGTGAGAGCAGTCTGTGATATAGCTGGGTCTTTAACCCCATAAACTGTGCCAGCTCTTATGCAGCTCCCATTCTCTCAGCAGTCTGATACACTGAGGCATACGGTGTACTAAAGCCTTACTCCAGTTGTGCAGTGTCGGATTAGACTAAGGAAGGATGTTGCTCTCTTCTAATTGGGAAGTTCCTGGAAGAGTCAGATGATCATCACTTAAAGAGTTTTCTCAGTGAGTTTCCTGGGCTTACATGGATACACTGTTGCTTTTAACTGGAGAATTGGGCAACATCTTCCTAATCTTGATGATTTAGGGGCCGTTAAGTGAGGGGAGCTGTTTGGAATAAGAATGTTGTTTTATCCATTTATTTTTTAACACTGAGCTTCCATTGTGGTAGCTGAGTTTTAACCAACCTTCCTTTTCTGGTATCGTGAAACTATTGTAAGTGAAACACCCACCTTAATTCTCCTAACTTTTCTGTATCCTGCACAGTTCTGCACATTTTAATTCATCTCTGAAGCATTTTGTCCTGTCAGCTTGCCATACGCTGTTTTGAGTCATTGCTGCCAAGAATGTAAACACCTCCAGTATTGAGTCCTTCCATGGTAGCGCTGCCATCTCACTCTGCTTAGATTGGCTCCCACTCAAGCGCTGCAGTGACCCGATGGTTTCATTGTGCTGCATTGCAGGGTTTGAGCAGTGCTGAAGCTTGCTGGTGTTTGTATTTGATTTTGCATATTGCTGAGCCCCTTGTGCAAGTGTTTTCAATTACTCCAGTGTCAGTGAGAGAGGAAGATAAAAATGGTGCCGAGTAGCTCCATCAAGGTGTTGCTGTGTCACCCCCAAAACCAGATCAGCCAGTATCACTGTGAAGTTTATTACCTAAGAGAGAAGGGATTAACTTGGGGGGTGGGGGGAGTGTTACTTTTCAGTGTTAAGTGTCACAGGTTTTACCACAAATACTGTATTTCTCACTTTTTTTTTTTTTTTCCCCTACTTTTCATTTTGGTAGGCTACAGTGCTTTATAATCATTTGCAGCAAAACCAAATAGAAATATAGTATCTGTTTAGTCTTGATGCTGGTAGGGTAAAGACTGCTCCTACTTGGGAGTACGTTCAGCAATATCCCGCTTATTCTGATGCATTTAATCTGAAAATCTCATTTAGGGTTATCAAAGTAGGGTCAGGTGTTTGACAGCTTTGTTGTAATTACTCCATAGCTATGAAGGATTCACTCTGAGTCTGTTTTCAAGGAACAAATAGAGCTTTCGGTAAAACAACAAAATCCATGGGAAGTTGGGTTTGGTTTTCATTAAAATTAATAATTCATATTTTCATAGCTGTTTTTTATAAAATTCATATTTTGCCTTGAAGAAACGAGACCTTTATGAGCCTTCTCTTTAAAAAAAAATGTGGACCCGCCTCTAGGATTTTGTTGTTACTTCCTCTCAGTTATACAACGCATAGTCATGATTTGTTGGGGAGTGGTAGAGAGGAGGTTTAGTGTTCTAGTTGATTATATGTGAGCGTTCACGTACAGCTTACACAGGAAAATACTATAAAGGCAATTTCAGAATTCTTCCCTTTATGGAAAAGGATCTGCATCAAAGTGATCCACTGTTGAATGATCCAGAAAATCCCAGTAGCTTTAGAAGGTCTTGTGTAAAATTTGTCGCAAAGTACTGTCCCTGTATTGTCTAGTCATGCTGAGAGCTTATTATAAGGAAGTGTCAGTTAAAGTAAAAATTGGCTTCCATGAATTAAAACCTGGTTTATAAAGAATAGTTGGTACACAAGAAAGGACACTGGCATTGAAGGAAAAAGATAATGGTTAAGGGAAAGCAGTTCATCACACAACTTTTGCATTTGCAAGTGTTAAAAATAATCCTTCTTACTTCTTTGAACTGTTTCTTTGTCCCCCTCTACTTTTGGAGTTTCTGGGAAGTCAGCTCCAAGAAAAAATCTGAAATATTTATTTATTGTATTTCATCATTTCTGTGGAAATTAGGTTTTAAAATCCATTCCAAACCATGTTCTTAGCTCTACCTTGATCCTATAAATAGAACAGTCTATAGAATTGTTCTGATTGATAAATACAGAATTGGGAAAAAAAAATCCATTTTAAGAAAATAGCTAAAACATTTTTGAGGACATTGATTAAATTATTTTTTGATCAAAAGCTCTTGCTTAAAGAGGTGCAAGAAACAAAGCGGTTTGTGTCAGTGCACTATACTAAACGTGTGTTTTACCCTAAATGTTGATAGATGGATGAAAAGCATTAGAGGTAGCTGTTACTGACTTATGTTGACAGCAGTCCATAGGTGGTTCCACCATAGGTTCTTTTCAGGTCAGTAGATTGTAAAATGACTCCTCTGGTGCTTGACAGAGGTTTTGAGGAAAAAAGAACAGGCTGTGTATCTCTGCAGCCTTTTGGTATTTGGGGGGTAGTTTATGTGGCAAGATGTGCCAAGGCAAATTGGAAGGTAAACAGACCAGGAAGAGGAGCGGAAAGGCTTAATAGACTTTTAGCCCCAGTGAATGAAATTAAATCTGAAAATCAATATCCCAGAGATTGGAGGGTTTTTTTAAAAAAATGGTATTATGTTAAAGTGTAAAACTAAGTTTGTGAAGTACTCGTAACAAGCAACCAACAAGAACCTATTTCACTGTCTGCCATTTACCACTCTCTCTTTGTATGTGATGTTACTAACATGAGAGGACTGCCCCTCACCAAAGGTTCGCTTGGCCCAGGTTAGGCTTTGGGTGAGACGAGCAGCTAAGAAATATCCTCACAGAGGTTCATATATGATGCTGGGGGCAGAAGCAGGAGCAAACCCTGGCCCTGTGCCTTTCAACCAGGACAGTGATTCTCCAGTGGAGCAGTTCAGCAGGCCTGAGTCAACATCAGTATTTTCTCAGACCAGTGCACCATATTTTACCCTCTGGCTTCTAATGAACTACTGTTTGATGTAATTTTGTAGACCTTCAAGGAACCACTAAGCATACGCTTGTGAGAACCACTGCTTGAGCTGAGAGGGCCAGAGGTTTCAAGTCCTGCTGCTGATCAGCTGAGCTATTAACATGGCTAATGTTTGCACACAGGTTGTTGCTGTGGTTTAGGATTTACATAGGATGAGCAGTAATTTGCATTTAAACCATTTTATTAAACTAGCTTTTTGCAGGTAGTTGAAATAAAACAGGAATTTGGATATGTATTACAAGATACCAGAGCACTGACTGAAGAATGAAGATAGTGGTAGCAATGTTTTGAGGCTGTTTCTGAATTTTCGATGCCACATTCCTCTCTGTTTGCCAGCCTTTCCAGAAGCACAAGGGGTTGCAGGAGAATGTTTTGCATGCATGGTATCATGTTTCATTATTAACAACCTCAGAAATTAAAAAATCATGTCAGACCTCATCACAATTTATTGTGGTATTACAGAATTTGAGTCATAGTTCAGTTTTGCTTTTCTTACTTTCTGTTTTGTGAGCTTTAAACATGTTCTTACAGTGCATTTACAAACTTTTCTATAGCTTAAACCACGTTAAAAACTTAAAGGGCTTAGAACATTTACCTTCTTCATGTAAATGCTGCGGTCCTCTTCTGTAAACAGATTGTTTAATCAGGGCTCACCTTAGAGAACGCATCAGGAATCACACAAATTGATAACTCCTTTGTCTGTGCTGAATCCTGTTAGGTATGTGCTGCTGAGTAAGAGCTCTCCAAAAGCCATATTACCTTTCCACAAACTTTGTAAACTTCATTATTGAGTTGTTTTGACACTCAAAAGCAGTGGTTTCACTTGGTTGTTAAAATGAAGACAAGAATATGCATGTTTAATATAGATACATATATTTAATTCATGTGTATACATATAATAGTCTCTGTATATCTACGTGTATATATATACGTGTGTGTGTGTGCAAGTGTGTATATATAGGAACACATGTACAAGCAATAGTACAGTCCTACTTAAATTCAGGACATGAATTTTTAATCAGGACAGAAGACCTTACCCAGAGTAGAGGTGTGAAACAGAGGGCTGAGATCAAAAGGACCCTAAGTCAAAAAGAGTGATGAAATGATACTGATAACGCAGAGTGTGCACATCACTTGGGTGTAGCAGAGTTGTTGGAGAACAAGGCAGAAATGCAAGTATGGATTAATAATACATCTAAACATAATCAGAGTGTAAAGAAAGAATGGTAAAAGGTTGAGCTCTGATCTTTTCCAGAAGACTGGTAAATGGAAATTATAATGGTGGAGATTCATTAAAGAAAGTTCTCCATTTAATTATTTTTCTCTTTACGTATCATACAACATCAAAAACTGCAGAAAGATCAAGGAAGTAGATAAATTGTACATTTTGGCACACAAACTAACTTTAAAATAATATAGAATATAGCAGTCCCTGCTTACCAGCTGGCGTTGGAGCTGAGGTAGGCATTGCTTCAGGCAACACCATGTGCACATGCCATATGCATGTGTATATATGTATTTTATACACGTGACGTTATAGGAAGACATATTTTGTGTTGTTGAAAATATGTGTGCTGATGCTTTTGGATTCCTCTAGAGGATATGAGAGTTCAGGTGGTTTTGCTGTTCCCTCTGTGATGGGTGCTGCTGGTGATGTTTCTGAAGGCAAAGTAGGCGAAGATTTTAGGGTTTCTTCCTCATTACTGTTACTGACACAGTTTCACATTGCAGACTTGCATGAGGCCACATTATCTAAAGTATCCTTGGGGTGTCCAAGTTTACCATGGTACTTTTGTGGCATTCAAGCTGATTGTGGTTAGTACCCATGGTGCGAGGAGCCTGTTGGGGCTCTCCTTCAAGCACCAAGTCCCCTTCTGTCACGTCACCATACTTAGAAAAAGTGAGATCATTGGGGCACCCCGATCTCACAGATGATATTGACACGGACTTTCCACCTTCCCGCAGCAACTGCTTTCTTCCTCTGCTGGCCTATAGCCCTTTCTGGAAGAGGCAACCCCTAACGAAAGGTGAGTGAGTTGGTAGCGTGTTTGGGGCCGGTGCCCGTGAGGCGAGGCGAGGCGGGCCGGCGGCGGCGGGGCGCCGCCCGCCTGCAGAGGGCTCTGTGACACCGCGTATTCCCCAGCCAAGTGCAGTCGGCGGCGGGGGAAGGGAGAGTGAGGATAATGCTTCCAACAGTCTGGTCTTAGTCTGGTAAACAGACTAGGAATTGTGGGCTAAGTCCTTTTCCTCAGGCTTTGCACCAAGACTGAGATCAGATGACTCAGTGCGGACTCATTATTTTAATAGCCTACAGCTAGTTCACATAGCAGCGGGAGTCCACAAAAAAGGCATTTAATTGTTGAAACTCAAACTGGTACATTGTAACTGCAGATTATAGTATTCAGATTTAAGTGATTCAAGTAATTTATAAAGCTTTTGCACAAGCAAACTGAAAGTTAAAAATACTGATATTGTAATAAAAAGTAAATAAAACATACTTTTGTGCATTAAGACCCAATTAAAGAGCATGATTTCATTTAACAAACTTAAAACAGGCAGGTGATATTTGCCAACATTACTACAGCTGTGTTTTACATTAGGAAATTAATTAAAATAGTCATTTATACTTTTTTCCACTTGCAAGTCTTGAACCTTTCTGTATTACACCATCTATTTTCTCTTCAGTCATTGTGTTACAGTGCATTTGTAATCTGACTTAGCAGGCTGCATCACAACTTTGGGTTTTGGGCTTTTTTTTCCTTACCTAATGAAAAACCGGCTTTCTGCAGTAATGCCAGCAAAGCAGATCAAACAGTGCTGAAGGAACTTCCCTGCTGTCTGCCTGAGAGGCAGCGCATTGTTAGTTATTCAGATGTCAGTCCTTTTCTTCCGCATCCTAGCAGGGTTTCACTGGTTTCATCAGATTGCTCTGAGCTGGAGGTGGGAGGGTGGCTGCCGGCGAGGACCACGAGCAAATGGTTTCGGTTAGACTGAGCGAAACTGGAGAATTTGCTGCTCTCACATACATGCTGCCTGGGTCTAGTACAGTAGCATACCCTGAGATTAACAGGGGCAGAAATTCAAAATGCAAATCAGTGTTCTGCTTTTATACCTCACAGATGAATAATGGGGCCTTGGGAGTTCTTCTTGAGTCTTAGGTACTTCCCCTCCTCCCCTTCCCAAACTACTAATACAGTGATTATAATGAACTGCTAACTTCGTCAGTCATTTGTTCCTCCAGGCAAATAATCTTAAAGTGTAGAAAGGTACATTTTTAAAATAGCACGTCATTACAGAAACAAGAGTTCATTCTTTATGTATGAAAGAGTAAAAACACTGTATGGTTATCGTCTTCCTTTTCCACTTTCCCTTGCCTGTCTTCACCTGAACTTTCTTGCCTTTAGGAGGAATCTTTTGTATCAGCTATTTTCTGGACATGTGACTCATTGCAACAGGGACTGAAGGATTGGGAATGTTCAGTTTGCCATTTTAGTGGGGCTAGGTTGTTTGTAAGTTGCTATCATCCTTCCAAACAACTCACGATGCCTGAAAATTTGGTTTATTAAGACCAGACATTTCACATTCCTAATGCTGAGATTGCTGCAATTTTCCATTATAAGCTTTACCCCACCCAGTCCTCTGAATACAGATTTATAAATCAGTTTTTAAAAATGCTTCTTCATCTAAAGCTTCACTTAGGTCTGAAGCTCAGGAAAGCATCTTTTCAGTTGAATGCTCTTTCTCAATGGGAGGATCGTATTTTGTATCGGTGTTCTCTGAAACAGATTTACTCTTTCTTTAAAAATCAAGCAGTGAATGCATTGCAAGGAACATTGGTGTCTCTGTTCGAAAGACAATCAGCATCTATAGGTTTTAGGAATTAATGTATTATGCAGGCTGTTACCATTTTCTTTTTAATATCTTTTTACTGAACAGGTATTCTGTATTGCTGACTGTACTGATGCTGCTGAAGGAGCCACTGCAGGCAGTACATGGTACATTTCTGAAAGACTGAAAAACGTATTTGTTAATGTGTTTGACTACTGCTGTGTAAAATACAAAAGACTAGCTTATTTATGCAGATTGACATTAGACTTCCTTATAGCTAGTATCAATGTTTGGTGATAATATCTATTTTTAAATTCTTGCTTGATGAAACTGTCTTTGGGTGTTGACTTGAATTCTCTGAAGAATTCGGTATGAAATGACACAAGAATACCCGGACTTAAATGGAACGTTACAGGAATAAAATATCTGACATTTCAGCTCCCTGCTTCTTAAAGCTGAAAGTGCTTGAGGCATCAATAAAACCAAACCAAGTCCAACAGTAAAACTGCATGTCATGTGTACACAGATCTATTTCTGTGTAAGGCTGACTGAAAGAAATTGTTTTTGCATAAATAGTTATAATAAGCTCTTCAAGAAGGAAAGAGGGTGGACCAGTAATGGAAAAAAATACGGTATTTTAGATTAAGCTCATCTGAAAGTAAAACATCTTACTGGAACTAGGCAGCTTGACAATGCTGGAGCCTGTGCAGGGAGCCAGAGCAGGGCTGGTACACTACTTAGTCTCACACAGGAGCTATTTTGAGATTCAAGTCAAACTTATGAGATACAGACACCTTATTTTTATTCTATGGGCAGCTTAATTCCATCTTCTCCAAGGAGGTTGGAAATTTATTTAGGTTCACAGTTGCTACAAATAAAAAGGCAAATACAGTTTAACTCTCACCACACTTCCCTCACATTAAAATAAAAGATAAATTTTTACTTTGCCTTCAGGAATTTTGCACTTCATTCGTGTGGAAGCATAGAGTAGTCTAATAAGTCATATAATGAGAAATAAGAATATTTAAAGTATTTCAGTTGAATAACTGATGCGTTAACTTAGAGTATTACTGAAAAGATACCATCAGTACTCTTTCATGTGAGACCCTCTTTACTCATTATAGTAACTTCATACTGAGATTAATTTGGGGGGGTTGTGTATGTGATGCAAATTCAAAAACTGTTACCATGCACTTTTAGAATCATGTGTTAAAAATGCTTTAAATGTACAAATACTCCTTTGTGTTTCATGTTACTGATGCCTGCTAAGATTCTCATTTTGGTCTCTAACATTTTGTGGCCGTGTGACATTGCAGTATTCCTGTAGGATATGAACTGAAATGTAAGGATTCATGAAGTTATCTTCAAGAATTAATTAAGCAATAACCCATAAATGGTATCTGTTGTTAGCAGCAGGCAACAACTGGTGTGTTCGCTAATGGCTGTACGTGAAGCCGTGGCTGATGCATGTCCTAATAAGCCCATTAGTAAATGCAGGGAGGATGATATCTGAGCCGAGGACTGCCCTGTTGTACTAAAGGGTTTGCTGCAGCATTTGAAAATCTAGTTTGCAAGTGTGTGTTTGACACCATCTGAATGCTTCTTTTTTATGCCAATAGCAAAACTCTGAAATTGATTGGATGAGAAATAAGCTGATGTTGTGGCAGAGCACAGCACATTGAGCACTTTGGTCAGATTTGCTTGAGGAGCTTATTGCAGCTTCTTAAACTCTTATTTATTTGTTACAAAGGTGACAACATCATGCCAAACAGTGGTTGCCTTCTTGCTAATTACTTCCTTCAAGTATGTCTTTTTGCTTAACTCTTGCCTTTCACTCCATGGAAATTACATGAAGTTGCAGATAAGTTGTAGCTCCCCTCTGAAACTCACTCATTAACTTCAAAACAGGGTAGAAAAAACTGGGGAAGGAGTAGGAGGGGATAGGAAGAGAGCTAGCAGTATGTTTCTAACGCTTTGGAAATGACTGTTGCTCTCAAGTTGATTTGGGTGAGCTCTAATTTTATTCCTTTTAAACACAGAAATGTCATTTGTTTATTTTAACAACAGTAGAAAGATGATGTGGGCTTCTCCTTGAGTCCCAGTTATGAGTCTAGGGGATAAGTAATGACTTTTTATTCTGAGTGAAAGATCTAAAATAAGAGTGCATCTCTCCTGATCACATTATTGGTCTGATGTTGTCTGTCCAATGTGCATGTTTTCTGTCAATTTAAAAAAAATATAAAATGCAGGCCTGGATTTTTGCAGTTGCTGCATGTGACCTACACAAATTGAAGACAGAAAAGGCTAAATTACTTTGTTGTTTAAACAGATAAAAACCTAAAAACCAAAAAAATTCCTTCTTTGGAAGATTCAGAACAGAACATTCGTTTCCAAGTGAATAGCTAATTTTATGGTGGGAAGAACATACAGCACTCTAATTGTTCTTTATTTTTTTAATTGTAGATTTAAGATTACAGTTAAATTGTAAAGATTACAATTGGTGCTCCATGAAAAGCAGGTATAGTAAAATAAATGTAAGCATGGTGCTAACAGAATGAGGGGTCAGGGTAGAACACAGAATAAAAAAAAACTCATTCTCAAAGAGAAAATTTAAAATAAATGTATTAAATATGTATAGATATATAATCTATTAAATAAATATGAAATGGGAAGGTAGGTCTTATATCCAGTGTTTGCGGTTTATCACAAAGAGGTGTAACTCTCAGTGATGTTTTTGTCTGTATATTCCTGAGATCAAGAAGGGTACTGAATTCCTTTCTAGTACATTTAATACTGCTTGTATTGATCAACAGTGAATGAACACACGTTCCACTGCAGGCAAGTGTATTGTTTGGTATGGTTAGGCAATTGCTGCTTTGGTTTTATTCTGTTTGAGTATTAATAGATTATTTGGCATATCACCATCCATTAACTCCACTTATATATGTTTAAATATGAAATTACTCAGTCTTCTGACTCAATTTTCCATGCTAAAAGCGCAAAATATCTACTTGGTGGCTATTTTATTGTGCCTTATTGTATCTTTTAAGAATGTGTGAAGAGCAGACAATTAAAGTCTTGCTCATATTGAATGAACTGAACTCTTGCTCATATTGAATAGTTTTGCTAAGGCTGCAGCCTTGAGTCTACTGTCAGCAATATGAGTACAACTGCATGTTGTGTTCCAGTCTTTTTCAGTGATGAGGCAGAAACACAATGTGAAGTCTGCTTTAAACTATTTATTTTAAGGTACATGTGCCTCCTAATGATCTCTACTACATCTATCAAAGAAGCACATACTCAGAAAAGTGGGTATTACACTATAGCTGATTTTGTGGTAATATTTTTACATCTTGAGAAAACAGGTTGAATAATGGAAATGAAACAATTGTATCAGCAATATATTATCCCAAAGACAACTAATAAAAAGAAATCTGATTCTGTCCTGTCTCTGCAAGATACTTATCAGTTTGTCATAAATATTCCTTATTTAGGACATAGGAAGCTTTCAGTAGATGAGTCTGAGTACGACTGGCACTGAGAGTGAGCACTGAATTTCTTTGTGAGACCTGATCTCAGATGAATTTCCATGTTGAAGGCCAGCTTAGATGAGTGGTGTTTCTGCAATGAATATTGGGCTGGAAGAATTCTTTCCAGAAGCTTAAAAATGCTCTTTACTGGTTTGTTTTATCTGGTTAGTGCCTGTTGTGAAATGTGATACAGGTTCAGGGGAATAATTGAGAGGGGAATATTCTTTTGTGCTGTTTCTTCCACATTTTTAATGCTTTTTGCAAAATCAGAAAAAAATAAGACAACAAAAGAGAGTTTTGTATAAATCATATGTTTTAGCATTATGCAAATACTCTGTAGTCTAAGTAGCGTGGGCATGTGTGTGATTCTGGGTGCATCCTAATGTGGCTTTTTCACACTGACATTGCTTCTTGGGGTGTTGCTAAAATTGTAATGAAAAATCTCGAAAGAAAAAAATGCTTGATAGTTTCTGTGTGGCAAGATTGGTTTGTATGGAACTGCATAATACTTCTGTTTCCCCCACATTACAAAGAATGGAATGTGAAAGTGCTCAAGGGTGCTCATCAAATAGTTTGAGTTAATAGATGGTATGAAACTTGCTTGTATATTTCTTCCCTCATTATCACATAAAGAGTGTGGCAAGGCATTACTGGGGACATGGATTGGCTTTGTTTCGGCCCAGTTTTGTGAAGTTCAACTGGGAAAAGCCTTTCATCCTTCCCAGGGGACAAGGGAGCCTGCTGCTGAACTCCCACCATTTAGATTTCACCAGGTTTCTCCTGAACCCAATAACAGTTCAACTTAACAGTTGTCTTCTCTTCCCAGCATTAGCTGAACCAAACTACATTGCTTTGTCCTTGCTTGCAGAAGCAGCAAGAAGTGTGGAGGACAATTCCTGAGGGGTTTACTAGTACATGTCAGGGTCCACAGAGTCCTACCATACTGAAATGGGGTCCTGCCTTGAGAAGGGGATCCTCTGAGTCCCTCTTCAAAGTAGAGGTGGTCTGAAGTTTTAAAATACTGCACAGCTAGAGGTGCTTTGCATCATAGCCTGCTTGGTGTTTTTTTCCTTGAACACTGCTAATGCGATGAGGAAGATGGGGAGCTAAAATTGCTATCCCTACCTCCTTTTTTCTCTTGGTATAGCACTGACACATAGTTGTACAAACACCTTGAGACAAAAGTGGGAAAAGCAGATATAACCAGCACCTTGCTCTGATAGGCGTAACGAGTAACAGGGGAATTAATGTGTGGCTTTCATCTATGTATGTGGTTAAGTATGTAGGATGTAGTTTAGGTGCTGTATGTCCAATCTGTCAAGTAAATTCCTCCACTTTTGATCTAAATGTAATACAGCCAGAAGGTAACACAATGTGGGAGCTACAAGCTGCACAGATGCCACACACTATCGATTTATTCTTTTCTTCCCAGTCATTATTGAAGTTGACCAGGTGTTGGGTTAAGGAAGGGCCTGCTGCAATATGAGTGGTGGAAGCTGAGCAACAGTTCTCATGTTCTAGCGAAGGTGGTGGGCTTTTCCCAGTGTAGATTAGCCAAATGAGGCAAACATGAATATGAGCTGAATGTTACTATGAATGTTCTTCCATCATTATCTGTGTGATAATGAGAGAAGGTCAGAACTAATTCTGTTCTCCCATTGTGGCCAGTGGTGAGGCACAGAGCAGGGTATATGTGTTACTGTCAGGTAGCATAGTTGGGTTTTTTGAGCATATGTGCAGCCAGGCAGTGCTGTGGAGCAGTCCTGAGCTTGAGCATCTCTGTAGTGTAATCTGCTTGTTTTGCAAGCTTAGAATAATCCCCCTCCTCTCTCGTATGTGTATGCAGTAACTGGAGAATGACAGACTTGTGGTTTGCACCGTCTCCTCTGTTGGTCTGTGTTTTAGAGTGGATCATGAAGAAACCAAATGTAGCAGGTTAATACTGAGATCCAGCAGGGTAGCTGTGATGCGCCTTCTTCACTGTCAGTATGAATGCCTGTGGACATAGAAACAGATCTGGCCCAAGCAGGGCTAACTTCCTGCATCAGCAAGCTGTAACAGCAAGGAGAAAGAGGAAAGGGCACCTCATACCCTGAAGGCCATTATTAGCAAGACACATTCCAAGGAGTAATCTGTTTTGGTTTTGCTTTGTTTTCTCTCAGGTGAGATCTCAAATAAAATCTTTGTTTATTTGTGTCTCACTTCTATAACTACCATCACCATCAATCTGGATGTGTGAGCCCGGAACTCCTAAACTGTCTAGGATTGTGTGTGGTAAGAGTTTTATGATAAACTAATTCTGACATCATTACGTGAGTCACACTGGGGCATGATCCTGAAAAAATCAGTGCATGCTAGTAGCAAATAGGAGATTTCTGTGAGATTGTGTTGTGCTTCTGTTCATTCTCAATCCCAAAGCTTTTGGGGGTGACAAGACTTACAAATACTGCAAAGGTTTGGTTTGTAAAAGGCTTGCTTTTTTTTTTTTTTTTTTTTTTTTTTACAACTTTGCTTTTTTTGTGACTTTTTATGTTGGTAGCAGCTAACACTGTTTGTATTATATTGCCACCTATATGGAAGGTTGTGCAACACTTTCCATTATAAGAGTGTTTCAGTTGCTTATTATGTTGCCAACATTCAGCTGTTTGGGCTGAAATTTTCCATGCTGGGTGTCTCCTTCAGGCTGAATTTCTTGGGAAAGTTTCAATAAAAATACTTGAACCATTCCAGGGAATGAGAGGAGGGGGAAGTACTGTATTTTGCTCACGTTTATTAAAGTTGCAGCAAGCAGTTGGTTCAGAAATCAATGCACCTACGTGTTTTGCAGCAGGGAATTGAGTTATTAGGAAGGTGAAAGGACAAGGAAAGGAAAAATGGGGGAAGAAGCGTTTTCTTTCCAAGGAGTGGGCACCTCCCTGATGATATGAACCATCTAGAAGAAAGCACCCAAACCCTGTGCCTTTCAAAACAGTCAGTGAATGGCTGGGAACTGAATGATTCTTCTTGTTTTGCTGCACCTATGTGGCATACTGGATTTGGAGAGAGAGGTTTATGAGGTGTAAACAGAATCAGCAGGGAAGATGAGTAAAATCTGCGTTGTGGTGGAACTGGAGGGATGGGGTTATGTAGTTAAGAGCTGAAAACAGCAGAGGTAGATTTGCTCAGCAAGGAGGTGGATCTGGAGGTGGTAAGAGACACTATAAGCAGGGAGGTGGGATTTAACCAAAGTGGCCTTACAGCAGCTTTTGTTGGTTATAGTTCATATTCTGTTTCCCACATATCTTGGGGATTTAAATGAGGCAGGGAAAATTGTGTGCAACTGTGTAATTTAAAGACCAGTATTCCATGTTAATTCCAGCATAGTTCATTTCTGAGCACTTGATGTTGCAACCATAACATATTTTCAACATGAAAATTAAAGCCTTTGTTGGAAATGTCATTCTATACCCATCATTAAAATGCTTGTATTGTGAGCTTTGAAGAACACCACCATAGTTAGGCACAAGTTTAATACTGCGTTTCAGTTAAAATAATGAAAAATGTTTTATTTTTATCCACTTAAATGAGTTTCTTTTTCAAAACCCTAGCACTGCCAGTGCTCCAGCAAAAATATACGGGACTGTTTGGCTCTGAAAAGGTTAATCCCATATTTGAGATATCAAGCGCTGAACTTTGCAATGGACTCTGCCTTCCATCTCTCTCAGGTTCACAGTGTAGACAACAAATGACATTTTGGAATATAGCTAACACGCTCAGCCCAAATGGGAGCGAGTTCACAGGACAGGGAGAAGTTTCAGCTATAACTTCAAATTTTCCTGATTTTTATGGACTTCAGCCAGACTGGTTATACCTCAATATTATTTTAACATTGTTATTTGTGGCTGAGTTTATTAAATAACAGTGTTCATGCTGCTGCTTTTAATATCTCACAGTTGAGGTTATCTTCCAAGTTTTCAAGGATTTATAATGTTGCCATAACTTTTTCTTAAGGAATAAGGCTTCCCATCCAGCAGCAAGCATACATCATGGTACAAATTCCAAAAATAGTGAATTAGATGTTTCCCAGTTAGAGAAAAGCAAATGTGTACTGAATGCCCATTTTACTGAGATCCTTTTACTACTTCTTTTCTTTCATGAAATTTAGACTTTGTTTGGGGACCCATTTGTCAGTAATATCTGCACCCTTGTTTAGAGAAATTTGAACTGTTACCATAGATATGTGCTTTTTAAATATTAACTTCATAAAAATGTCATCTCTGGGTTTGACATGATGTATTGGCTCTGTTCATCGAAGATAAGCTGTTATGTCATATACCTGTTTATTAATGTCTGCGGATTGTACGCTGATGTTATGTATCATGGCAAAAGGTTCCCTTATTAATGCCTTTGTGGTATAGATAGGCAGGATACATCTTTATTGCTCTAATGGTACTTAAAATTTTATGCCACAGTGTTTTGAGGCTGTGTTTAAGTACACAAGTCTCTTGAAAAAGAGCTGCTTTTTTTATATCTAGGCTAGGTTTTTCTTTCATATTTGGCACAAATATCTAAAATCCCCCCTCTCCCCTCCCCCCCTTTTTTTTTTTGTTTGTTTGTTTTGGGTTTTTTTTCCTTTCTTCTTTCCAGTTCCCTGTGCACCACTTACTGTTCCACAAGAGCTGGTGTTTTTCAGATCCATCCATAAGTGCAGTCAGGTTTGAACTCAAAGCTAGCTTCTATCCAAACTGCCCATATGTTGCTAGCAGTCACAAGGTGTTGGGTTTCTATGGAGTCTGAATGAATATAGTGGTTCATATCAGTTTAAACTGTTGGTGAGAGAAGAACTGGACAATCCTACAGCACCATGTTACAGATGCTGTGACAGGTATTATGTGTTGTTGCAAGACCCTATGTGACATGGTGGCCATGTTCAGAGCAGTTGTTTTGGTACTGTGGTCTGCAGAATCAGTTTGTCCAGCCGGCCTGTGGCCTTGTCTTTTATACAATGTCAGGATATAAAGTGTAAACCAGATGATCGGTGTGGCAGTATTCCCTCTGCCTCCCTCTCGTCAGGTTCTGCTGCTCTTCCTTAGGAGCTAAAGGTGCATCTTCCAGTTCTCTGTTGGATTCTGGGCATATGTAAGGGCTGCTTCCATGTCTTCTCATATGATAAGAAACATCAAGTCACATTGGTCAGACAGCAAACACAGTTGTTGCATGGCAAGAAATTTGGTAGAGTGATGGGTTATCCATGGCGAGCAGCTAAGTAGCCGCATAGCCACTTGCTCGCTCACCCCCAGAGCCCCAGCCCCAGTGAGAATGGAGGGGGGGGGAGGGGGGGAGGAATAGGAGGAGCAGGAACAAGAAAACTCATGGGCTTAAATAAAGATAATTACTTACAAAGTAATATCTCAGGCAAAACAGACTCAGCTGGGGAATTTAACTTAATTAAGTTTAACTTTGCCAATAGCGTAAATATATAATTACTGAATCGAGTATTGGTTATTGAGAAACAAAAGAAAAACCCTAAAACAGCAGGGGGGAAAGTCACCTTTCCTCCCACTTTCCCCTCCCTTTCCCAGGCTCATTTCACTCCAGACATCGCTCCTCCCCTGCTACTGCTGCAGACCATGCTCAGCCCATTCAGTGAGGAAACAAGTGGTGCAGGGGTTGGTGTCAGGTTGTGTCAGTTTCTCTCTGCTGCTCCTTGTTTGTCACCACTACCAAACTTTTGCCGCCTGCCCCCCAAAAAAAAGTATCTTCATTATTTCCTCCACAGGTTTGTTTTCTGTGGCTGCTTCTTTCTCCATGTCTGTCTCATTCTCTTCTAGGCTCTTCTGAGGAGAGTGTGACTCCTGAAAGAAAGCCAGATCACCCTCACTTAGTCCAGTACAAATTATGGCTGGCAATTTTTGTCATTCTGTTTCCTTACTGGTTTGGAAATGTGAGTTTCTAGGTGGCAGCTGGCTCCAAGACAAGTGCAACTTGCTGGCTGCACCACGTCCTCACGTGTCTGCATGATTTGCCAAGGTTGCAAGGAGTTGATCATGTAAAGATTGTGTCTTGGCTAAAACATGGTTTACCTGGTCTAACCTGGTCAGATGGGTGTCTGGGTGTAACTTAATTTTTTATTCTGTATTGTGTGCTAGCAAATACTGGTTTATTTCCTGACAGGTGTAATTTGTACTTCAGCATGAAGGACAGAGGACTGTATGGAGAAGGTGGTCTACCTTATCCTGTCTTCTTAGGAATCCTTCAAAATAGTTCCTTATGCAGTGGAGGGGGAAGACAAAGGGTTAAAGTACTGCTCAGTATCCCACAGGGATGAACCCTGAGTTGCATTAGGCCTTCAGCAGCATGTACCAAAGCTCTACAGAGACATCTCATTTGGTTTTCAAGGGTTGTGAGCTCCAGCTTGAGGAGTTGCAGTTTAATTGGACATCTTCTACGTGAAGCAGCATTGTCTAAAACCTGTAAAAAAAGAATGTGATTATCCTAAGACGAATTATGTATCTACACAGTGTAATTCCTTCTATCCCTTTGGCCTTCAGATTCAGTATGTTTGCCCCTGACATTTTCCTCTCAGATACTTTTTCACAGAAGGATTGAATGTAGTTACTGTAAAGGATTGAGTATAGGTCTTATAATATTGTCTGCAATGCTGATCTCTGGTTGAAGTTTTGAAAAAAACTGTGTTTGCACATGGTACAAGTGCCTAATGTAAGTTCCATTGAAATCTGAAGAAAATGGCCAGACCTTGAACACAGAAATAAAGCTGTTGATGAAGAAGTCTGTATTCTTGAAATATGTGGGTTGCAGAGGAACTTCTTGTGGCTGAGTCTAGAGCTCTGTTTGGTCACTGAGGGTGAAAAATACTTCACCTGTAGCTTGCTTGTGGACAGTGTTTCAGGCCTCTCATCCTCATGATTGTCCTTATTCTAGATTTATGACTGATGCAGCTCGACGTGAGCAGGAGTCTTTGAAGAAAAAGATTCAGCCGAAACTCTCTTTGACTTTGTCAAGCACAGTGTCCCGTGGGAATGTATCTACTCCACCTCGCCACAGCAGTGGAAGCCTTACTCCTCCAGTCACCCCTCCAATTACTCCCTCCTCTTCATTTCGCAGTAGTACTCCTACAGGTAAGCATCTACCATTTGGTTTATCCCAGATAAGCTAGCAATTTTGCTACATGGCATTTGGAGAAAAATAGACATACTGAGGCATTGTGAAGAAAACCCCTAAAATTAAAACAGAAGAGCTTTGGGCTCTTTCATTTGCATGTGGTTTGCAATCTGTAAAATGTGTTTTTTCTTTGCTAAAGCAGAGAAGGACACTAACCTTACTGAAATTATTACACAAAAAACCTAACCTCACCAGAAACACCAAATGTTTCAGAAGATCCCTGCTATATCAGTAGGAGAGCTATGGATGTGGTATACAGTGTTTGTTTAAGGTACAAGTTTTTTTACAGTACTTGGAGAAACTGAAAATTGCTTGCTGTGCTGAACCAGATTCTTGGCCCAAGTCAGTCTGGTTTACGTTGGATAGATATCTTGTCAGATAATTTTTATACACTTCAGATTAAATACCAATTATTTCCTTCTAAAAAGCTACATCTGTTCTGTTCTGTAATAAGTAGGCTCGACATATTCTTCTTCATAGGAAATCACACGAGCATCCCTGTCTTGATAAAGGGTTATGCCATGTGTTTTATAGAGGTGATTTAATGTTTTAGTATCAGTGATTAAATGGAAAAGTTGTAGCGTTTCTCGTAACACACTTTCTGGAAGTTCTGAAATTAATTGGTTGTTCATTATGTCCCTGGATATGAAAAAGGGGAGCATGTTGAGAATAGCTCAATGATAAAGTCCTAATGTAATTCAGAAAAATTTAATAGATTTTCTTAATTATCTCCTATTTGAAACAATCTGATTTGTTTCCTTGACGTCCTAGAGATGCCAAGGAATTTCTGCTTTCTTCTGTTCTGCTTTTGCATAGCTTTTCCTGAGAAGGCTAATTCATGATGCGGTCAGGTGGTATAACTGCACATCTGTCAGGAACACTGGTTAGTGATGTACTGTTTGAAACATGTTTCATCAAATGCTAAAGAAAAAAGGCAACATCTGTCTATTGAAATACTTTTTATTTTTTCTATATTTTTTCAAACGTTTTTAGTTACTCAGTGTTGTTCTACCTCTAGATTAGAGACTCAGCTTCTCATGGCTGAGTTTCTAGAGTCCTGCCTGCCAGGTTATAAATAATGCCACCTTCCACTTTCTTCAGCCTCTGTTCCGAGTTCCCCATTGGAGCCCTGTTGCAAAGGTAGGGCTTGTAATAGCTTAGTAGAAAAAAAAGTATTTATTGAAGGATGTGGGTTTTTTTAAAGTAACTGTCAACTAAGTTGCATTTCAGCAGCCTCTGCCCAGAATTTCTATTTTTGTCATCTTAAAAGCTTTTCTGGGCCTAAAATAAGCATTGATATTTTTTCTGATAACTACAGAATTTTTCCCAGCACTTGCTTGGCATAGGATTTTGGTCTCCACAGTGATTCTAACCTCTATATAGGTGAGGTAGGTGCTCAAGAGTCATGCTATGGGCTGAGTTTCTCGTTCTGTTGGTGCAGTGCCTGTAGAGGGAGCCCAAGAGGGCCAGCGGACTAATTTTAGATATGCAGCTCACATGTCTGTTGTTGGCTGATGCAAATCTTTTTCCCTCAAGTGCAAGTGTGTATGGCAATTAACTAGCGAGGTGATAAAACCAGGGATAGTTAGGCAAGATCTGTTTCAGGGAAACAATTTGGAGTATGTAAATTGTCCTGCATTTCAGCCTTGCAGTGCCTACACAGCTTCCAAGCCCTACAGGCATACCCTCCACTGCATCCAGTCAGAATGAAGAATACTGCTGTATTCCTTCTGTGAGATCCTGTTTGATTTGTACTCCGAGCAAACTCTTGTTAACTCGTCTTTGAATACAGGTAAACACGTATGTTGTAGTAACTTAAGAAAATAAAGAGGATATTTTTCTTTAGGTTGCTTGAAAGGGCATCATCTGGGTTGATGTTAAGTATTTGTTATAATCCAAATATATTTCTTGTCCTCATCCTCCTCTAGACCTATACTTTGCCAAGCTATTAATGAGAAATTCAGAATGGCAGTTTCTCTTTTATTATCTTCCATCTCAGTTGTTTGATACTGTGTTAGGATACCAGACTTCAGTAGCATGCCTGATATTACTGTTACTGCACAAGGCGTAACTCAAAGCTGGGGCTGCTTTAGATGCCAGAGAAAAGTATGCCTTGCAAACTGGTGAGATGGCACATAGATAGGCATGTCCTTCAGCAGAGTGTCCTTTGTGACTGTTTTGCCATTCTTGCTTCAGGTAGAAAGCAGAAACCTCACTCATCTTCTATGTCCCATTTTCCACATACTTGCCTCCCTTTAGGTATGCTGCTCATCTTGGCTTTCCTAGGTATGGTAGTCTTATCTTGGGTGAAGCCAGCAGCTACCTGAATCCCAGTCATCTTTGTGCACATCCTTAAAGCTAAGTCCTGCCATTTCCTGATGCTGTTAAGCTACTGTTGACATTTTTCAGCAAAGCATAATTTCATATAGTGATCTCTCATCCATATATTGACCAGATGTAAACCACTTAGCTTGTGAAATTTGATAAGAAACTGTTCAAGGTGGTTTGGCTATGGGGAATGTTAAGTTTTGCAGTAAAAATCCCTGCCACAAGACTACAGGCCAAATTCACAGATAGAGCTGAGCAGCTTCCAAGCTGATACACATACATGCTGCAAACGTTGCATGCATATGTATGGCACCTTCTTCTGTATAAATGAGATCAGTCATGTAGAAGCAGAAATATTCAGCAAAGACGTGTACTCTTTAAGGCTCTTCTCAGGTAATGAGTCAGACATGTATTTATCTGCAGACTGTATGTGTTAGTCTCCCAGAATGGCCCATTTGTGGTTTTGGTGGGTAGTAGAAATGTGAAGCATTTAATTTTCCCTACCTCACCTCTGTTCCCTCGGGGTGACTGGCATGTGCACTCTGCTTACATTTGGCTTTTTGTTCCCTCCTCTGTAATAGGTTTTCTCCTCTTCTTAAGACCTGTGTCCTCTCATGATTGCAGAAAGTTCACTTGAAAAGTTTGTTCCAGTTTTTGTTTTAACAATACTGTCTCCAAGGGTTAGCTTAAATGCTCTCTTGAGAGTTTTAAGGCAGAATTTAGCAAAAGAAATGGCTTCTATTAGCTATATAAGCTCCTTAGGGTGATAGGGAAATACTGCTAAGTAGCACCAGCACACAGCTTATTTTGGAAAGACGTTAATGGTCTGCAAACATTGAAATATCTCTTTATTTAAGGAGCCCTCAATTAAGTTGCAAAACTTACGTTGTCTTTATATTTTAATGTCAATTTTAAACCCTCAAAACTAATGAAGTCTAGTTATGGATAAAAGTGGGGCTGACATTGCATCTTTGACATACGCTGTTAATTTTTTAAATGTTTTCATACATCAGTGTGGCTCACAGATGAAATTTCCTGCCCCAGTTTCCTGGCTTTGGAGTGTAAGTCAGAGCATTGATGTTCCTTTGAAAACTATATCTCTTCATACTGAAAAGCTTTAAAAAAGATTCTGTGATAGTAACTTATTAGTAATTAATTACTAAAATGACCTGGTCCCAGTTTTAGTTATAAAAGTAATTCGTAGTAATGACTCTCAGACTTAATTAAAAAGTAAAGCCATTTTGCATTGAAGGAGTGCCAAAAATCATCTGACACCACTGGTTTGTGTTTGGTTTTTCTTCCATATTTATGACGTTCTTATTTCTCTGTTTT
>WYDI02008684.1:0-10709 GCA_009867235.2 Psittacus erithacus | reverse complement strand
GCTGAAAGTCAAAAACACAGCACTGCACCAGCTACTAAGAAGGAGAAAAAATGACTGCTGCTGCTGAACCCAGGACAAGACTATATTAGTAGTGTTGAAACACAGTCTAGTAAATGGAGATTAAATCACTTACGGTAGAAGAAAATCTCTGTAAAGTTCTCTGAATGAATCTTAAATTCTAATAGAAAGGTTAACATTTCTCTCTAGAATGCAGTGTAAAAATCAAGCTCAGCTCTGAGTAAATTAGAAATAAATCTGCCTGAGGTCTGGAACTCTCTTGACAAGGTTTACCAATAAATACAAGGCTTCTTTTGCTCCAATTTTTACAAAAAAAAATATATTTTAAGTGGCACACTACATTTATCGATCACAATCACAGCTCAAAGATTTCTTTCAAGTCATTCCTGTTGACAATAATTTTTCTCCTAGCACTGGTCTTCTGTTGTGCCATATATTCTGTTTATTTCTTCTGCATTTCTCAAAAAATATTAAGATATTCCAGATATTCCATTGGGAAATTTCTCTTTTCAAACAGTTTTTATATATACACTAGTATTTATACATGTCTTTACAGGCTTTTTTTTTGTTGTTGTTATTTATATTATTTAATTTCATTTTCTTTAATGATGTACCATCATTTTCTTTCTCTTTTTGTCATCTAGCACTTTACTAACATATTACTAGATATCTAAGTTCTCCAGTTGTTACAATGATAATTCTATGTTCTGTGTACTACTGTGGTGGGACATTTTGAGCATGGTGGGAGATAATAAATCAGTTTATGTGTACTAATCTTAAATTTTTTTATAGCTAATCACATTTTTATTTTAATCTCAGTTAAAGCCATTGCTTCAACAAAGCACCCTGCTATGTATTTCCTGCATTCCGAGCTTGACTGGGCTATCACAGGAAAGAGTTAATGAAAATCTTGTCATTGATTTAACTAGAAGTTGAACTAGGCTTCACATATATGAAATGAAGCAAAAAATGTCTCACAACACCCCTAATTACACCCTGGGGAAAACTTCCACTGAAATCTATAAAGAAATCTGCCTCATATTCCAATCATTAATGTTATGCTGATTAATAAAAATAAAAAAGAAAATGTTTGAATCTTGCTAGGATAAACTTCAGCATTTCAATTATTTCCCTTCTCTCTAAGTATATATATGTGGAAGATGCATAATAGGTATGCTTGTTATCATTCTGCTTGATATTGGTGTGTTACTCTCCTCCTAGATCCCTGAGGAGGATTTCAAGTTTTCAGGTAATAAGCTTCATCCCCCTGAGCCTGCAACCCACCTCAGCTGGTGGGAGGTAATTTTATGTGCTACATTTACCCTAATGATAATGAATTCTTAATAATATGAATTCTATTCTATTTAGGGGATAGGGTGATGACATGGAAAACCAGTTCATTAAATGCTTATAATTTTATAAAGAAAAAATACTATTTCAGAGTACAAGTCTTAAATCATATTGCATTTCAAAAAACACACCACCTGTTTGTTCTGCTTGTAAAAGGGAAGGACTCTGCTCAAAAGCCTTCAGTTGTATTAGTTCTGCAGACAATGATTTCAAAACTAACACCGAGCAAAGAATTTTTATCTTGAAATAGTCTTGAAAACTATTTGACCTGTAATGATTAGAGTACTTTTGAGGCACTACACCCAAAGACTACCTTCTATATAAAGGCCACCAAATCCAAACAAGGAAAGAATACTACAGGTTTCCATATACTCAGGACAAACATACACTCATACATAGTAGAAGTAGACCTCCCACACAGAAATCCAGTGTGGCTTCACAGATAACTAGGAAAGCCAACAGTAAAGTATCCATGTTGTCTGATCATCCTAAGCACTACAGTTACTGATAGTAAGAAAAAGACTGCTAAGAGCAGCTGCAGAAAAGCTGATCATCCAAAAGTACGAAATAATAAAAAAAAGGAGGAAAAACAAGAACAGCTAGTGTGAGAAATTAGGAATAAAGATAACTTAAGCAGGGTACTTAGTAATAAAGCTGCAGGTGACCCAAACTCCTGGAAATGATATGTAACTAACATGAGTAATACAGATAGCAGAGAGCCAGCAATGGAAAAAATAATACTGAAGTTCAGTAATGACCCTGATGAAGTCTCTTCCTTCAGGACCAGAACAGGAACTATATCACGCTAGGGCAAAAGCCTGGGAAATTAAATAATCTCTTCATAGCAATCTACCTGTTAGCTAGACTTTTCTCAGATTGTGCAAGTGAAGAACAGTGAGGAGAAAAAGGAGAGCAGTGGTTGCCTTTTCCAGCAAGTTCTGTAAGCCTAAGCAGCAGGATGGTCAGGCCACTTCCTAGAGTACTTTGCAGGTTAATGGGTAAGGAGGAATGTGCGAAATGAGCTGTCCATTCATCTTTCAGCAACTGGAGTTAGTTGAGTAACTATTCACTGAATTCCGTAATCATATTAGAATGCTCAAGTATTTTATAAAATGCATATGGTCAGAATATCGTTTGTTCTTTGTATCTACTTGCTCAGGTTGTTAGATGAGAAAGGAAAAGCATTTCTTTTTGAGAATCATAGAATCATAGTATGGTTAGGGTTGGGAAGGACTTTAAGACCATCAAGTTCCAACTCCCCTGCCATAAGCAGGGATGCCTCACCCTAGATCATGTAGCCCAAGGCTCTGTTCAACCTGCAGTCTAGCCTTGAACACTGCCAGGGATGGAGCATTTACCACTTCTTTGGGCCAGTGCACCTTCTTCCTTATATCTAACCTGAACTTCCCGTTTCAGTTTAAACCCATTTCATCTTCTTGCATTGCTACAGTCCCTGATGGATTTCCTCTCCAGCATCCTTGTAGGCCTCCTTCAGATACTGGAAGGCTGCTGTGAGGTCTTCACACAGCCTTCTGTTCTCCATGTTGACAGCCCCAGTTTTCCCTTTCTCAAGTTTCTGGATGGGTTGTATGATAGCAGTTACCCAGTTTCTGATGCATCAGAAGTAGCCACAAACCAAAGTGCCTTCTGCTAGGGAGTGGTGTTCATCTAAATAAAGATGGTTGTGGAAGCTGTGACAGTGCAGGATCACTTAACATGGTAGGATAGCTATGCTGCTTCTGGTAGCCAGTGTGCTACATGGCACAGCTTCCTTTTCATCTAATGTTTTACCCAGAAGAAGAGTCATAGCACAAACTGGAAAGAAAGTGGTAATTCCCTTGGGAAAAATTGGAAATCACACAGGAAATGCAATTTTACAAAATTTTGTTCCACAAGGTAGTGCATATTAAATTTTGCCTACATATGGGACTACATGATAAAAAGCACAGCTGCTAATTTGCAATACATATTGACTTAATGGAAAATTGCAAACATCCATCTTTCCAGATGTGCTTTGTGTCACTTAATATTTTTGAAATACAAGATTTTACAAACAAATAAGAGAATATGGCACTGAAACTTTATAACCTGGCTTGACTATGAAAGAACAAACAAATAAAAGATTGAGCATAAGAGACTAGGGCATTTGAAATTTTAGACTGTTGTTTCCAAGAATGAAAACAGAAAAAAAATGGAGCAACCTTCATTCCAATGAATTGTGTTTCTGGAGCTTCTAGTCCCTGTAGAACATTACAAATAGAACTTTATGTTGAACTTCAGTTACATTGACACACCTGTGCACACATACTACCTTATTCTTCATTCTCCCTTCTCATCCTGTACTACAAAAATTACATGCAATAAGCCTAAACAAACTACTATCCTTTCAGTGTAATTGTATTACATCAAACCTTCCTTATTTATTTGGTTGTGGAAGTGTTTGGTTGGTTGGGGCTTTTTTTAAATATTTCTTTCAACTGCAACTGTAGAAACATCTCGAAATGCTTATTTCCTCTGACTCTTATTTCTCCTTTTCAAAAGTAAACATTCCTTTAATATTTTCCATTCTTATTTACCTAGTTTTCATACTGTCTGAATTTGCACTATTTTGTTTCTTAAAAATAATCCCAGCATGACCAATCTGTAACTGATTCTATTGCAAAGTATGTTCTGCCTTTTTAAATCTGATTAATTAATGGAAAATAGTGTGGTAACCCTAACTCAGTTCTGTATATCACCTCATAGGTATATACAGTAACACTTTTCTGAAAACAGATATTACATGCAAAACTAGGAACATCCTAACTCGCTGTAAATGGCTCCCTTTGTTGTCACTGGCGCAATTTATTGTTAAGAAGTCAAGCCTATAGTAGAACTGTTCAAAAAATGTAATTTAAATGTCTTCCTCTTGCAGATGAAACAGACTTTGAACCATCTTTGCATAAGGTTATGGGATGTTCAGCAGCTGCAAGGGGCAGTGGATGTTAGCTGTTGCCACAGCTCTTCAAAGCAGCACTGATCAGAGCTTCCCAAGTAATTTCTCAGCACCCTGCTGATTCCAGGGTATCTTCTTTTTCATTTTCACATGCCGAGATTTACAAGAGTGTCTCTAAGTGAGGGTAAACCAGCCCTTGTACTCAGGGCATCAGTCAACAGTTTATACAGTATCTTCTGTCTTAAACTCCTTCTATTATTTTGCTGCATAGAAGAGTCCATGATCACCCTCTATGTACAATGAAAGGTGCATTTGTGGTTTGGGGATTTTTTGCTCTCCACAAATATGTAAATATTACTTTTAAACTAAAAATCACCTCTCCCACCTAACCCACTTATTCAATGGGTATAAAATCTTGTCTGTCCCTTTGAAACCTCCTTGCTATTCCTCAAAGCGTGATGTTTCTTTCTCTTAAGTTTCTTTTTTTGTTTGTTTTATATACCAAAATGTTAAAGTGTGTGTAACTACACAGGCTATGTCTATATACCTTATTATTGCAGCCTAAACACATTGCCAATCAAGTGGGCAAACAAGTGGACACTAACTGATCCTTGCAATATTTTTCTCAGGTAAACTGTAAGAGTTAAAAAAACCTAAAAGGAAAAAGACACATATTGGGGAAGACGCATTTAAATTCAAATATTACTTATTGAAAATTTATAGATAATTGTGATTAAATGAGTAGCCCAACTAACAACAACATACAGCATTCAATCAGGTTTTACTCAAAAAGAATGCACATAATTCCAAAGAAGACCTCCTTTTGTATCAGCAAGGTCTGGAGTAAGCCACTATTTTCCCAGGAACCTCTAACAACTTCAGTGACAACCAAATGCAGAGTTTGACCTACAATGCTCAAGTCTGCGTATTGCAACCTTCAGCATCTTCTCACAACCCCAGTGCTGTCTTTCAGGCTCACAATGCACATGTGACCTTGAAATGTACTGTAGGTATAAAAACTTTTTTCACCAGACTATTTTAATGTTGATGTAGAAATTGGCTTAATGCTTCCCAATTCTGTCAGAATATTTCAGGAAGAAGTTACTGCTGAATCAAAATCCATTGATGCTGTTATACACACTGGAAATGAAATCTGTAAAACTGTGCTGTCCTTCAGTAGTTTGTAGGTGAAGATTGCTTATCTTGAAAATTTAAAGTACCGTATTTGATGGAGTGCATTGAATAGATATAGAACTGTCTCCTGACAGTTTCCTACCTTCACAGAGTTTAAAGCACAGTTATAATCTGCAGCATTCACGCTTGCAGAGCACTATTTTGGCTCAGATAATCTCTTATCTTAAAGCATTTCAAAGTTTAACTGACTAAAAATAAAGTTATGGAGCTCAGAATTCACTGGCAGCATAAGGAAGTAAATACACTCATTGCTTCTTTCAGTGTGGAAGTGCCAAACCACAATCAACTCCATTGACTTCCAGGCATGTATTTGATACCCTATAAAATGCCAGAATGGAGCTATCTTTAAGTTTTCCCATGACTTTTAAAGGTTCAGTTGCTAATATACTTAGCAAAATTTTCTCACTTTTTTTTCTCCCATTAGCCATAAAATGTACCAAGGATCTCAAAGCACAACTATGAAAACCATTATATAGGTAGTTAACATTATATCAACTTCTTAAAGCAAAAATTACCTTCAGGCTCAAGATTTCCCGATGCAGTTCTAGGGAGAAGATGTTCCTAATTCACATCTTTTACACTTTCAGTAGTCCAGATAAGTCCATATAGAGAAACTAAACTTACTTTTCCAAGATGACTAGATATTGTCACAGAGGTGGGATATCACTGAATGTTGTATCCATACTTTAACCTGGCAGTTATTAAAAAAATAAAAGCCAGTTCAGTCACTCACATGGTCCCAATCAGCATGATCCTAGAGTCTGTATGACTATTTTTAAAAGTGCAAAGGTGGCACAAAGCAATGGAACAAGAGGTTACAAAATGAGACTGGCAGTATTTTTGCACTTAAAGTTATCAGTGCAAGCATTTGCATATACAGCAAAGTCCTAGTTTTAACATGGTCTGCTTAAGTGCTTCCAGAGGCAGATTCTTGGACAGGGTGAGCTTAAAGTATTCCTTTGCATCTTTGAATTATTCCTATTTCATCAGAAATACCACACAATTGTACTTTGTAGCACAGTTTTAGATGGTGCTTATAATGCTTCAATACTCTCCTTGACAACAACAACGACAGCTGAAGCTCCCTTTCTGTAAGAAATTAACATTTTATTTGTGTGTTGAACCTATATTTTTGTTACTTAACTGTTGGGACTGGGTGCGCGACGGCGACACCTTGTGAGCAATCCAGACACCTCGGGGTTGAGTCTCTGCAGGGTGCACGAGGCATGCGCGTGGGCATCCAGCAGGGGCCAATCGAGCGTTGCTATCCGGCGCGTGAACAGTGTTGTCAGACCAATCAGCAGTTGTTATGATGCTCGTGTTTGTTCAAGTTTGTTATATAAGCAGTGTGTTAACAGACAATAAACGGCATTCGCTGGATCACATTGGTCGGCTCAGCGGTGTCCGTGACTCCCGCGTCGCGACACTTAACTACAAACTAGTAGTAAATGGCAGAACGTACCTCAACAGCAAACACTGCCTAGGGAGGACAGACACTTGGGAGCTGCTAGCAGACATAAACAATGAAACTGAAGAGGAAAAGCAAGTCCAGCAAGGAATACCTGCAAATGGAGAACAGAACTGTTGTCAAACAAGTTACAGTACTGAAAATACACAAAAACCAATTCAATGTAGTATTTTGAACTTAATCACTCACAATTTTCTGTCAGCACAGTACTGACAGTAGTTCTATGTTTATTAACCAGTTATAGAAAAAAATAGAAAAAGGCTTGTCCCTTTTCTGATGGACCTGGACCTAAAGGACATAGTTACTACCCCAGTGATGCTGTTTCAGTGAAAAAGAATAGTTTACGGACATTTCATAGAAATCTTTCACAGAAACCTTAAAGAAAGGCCAAGAGGTTTGTAAAAAAATTAGCTGAAAACAAGACAAAAATCTCACTTATGGAATTAAACTGATATCGTCAGAATGTGTTACAGTAAAATACCCTTAATTGTTCTATGTGGCAGTGTCTTTTGATTTGCAGGTTAATTACTTCTGTTCCTGTAGGTGAAGTTATATATTTGCACACCCAGAATTTTGCTGGAAGTGAGGGTACTGAAAAATGACCTGTGTGACATTTTCAGTAGGAAACTCGTTCATATAATTCAGAGTCCTGAAGATAAAACCTCGCATTCTGAGGTGATGAACAGCATATTTTATTTAATTCTATCTTCTTAAGGAGATTAAATAAAAAAAAAATAAAAAGAAAAAAGAAAATAATTTAACTCTAGACTAGAAAGAGACTGAAGGTGATTGGGGTAAAAAAATGCATAAAGACAACTGAAGAGAATGATCGACAATCATGTATACAATGAAAAATAAAAGCAAAGTAAAAAGTTTGAATTTATGGCATTGTAGAAGTAGCAGCTACACAGCTTGAATTTTGACAATGGGACTGCAGTCTGCGCAGATCCCTTTCCTGATTTTTTTCAATTAACTTTTTATACAGTGATGCACTATAAAAATCCCAGGGAACTGTCTTTAGAACATTAAGAATACGATTTTGAAAGTTGCAGGAGCTCCACATGATGTTTAATGTCTGAACTCCAACATAATTTTTCTCCCTGATTATACTGCTTCTTTTTTTAGGAGAAGAGGAAAGCTTCTTCTCTTGTAAAACAGCAATTATAGTCTACCGGACTATCTTGTTCTGCATCATACCCTGCTGGGCAGAATACAGACTATTCTAGTCAATCACATGTCATTTTAACCCTAGAGGAAACTTCTGTCTTTAGGAATCAAAGGATTAGCGAAGCCGGTAAGGACAATAAGAAACAGACATCAGTGGTGAAATGCATTTCTCAGTAGGCATAATCCGCTCGTGATGCAGAACTTGAATTCAAGCTTTCAGTTCTTTCAATGAATAACATATATTTGATATGTCTATTAGATTGTCAGCTTTGGTACTGCATACTTTCATTCAGGGACATTTTTTCTTGTTTTGAAGAACCTTAAAAGATAGATTAGATAGGATGAATAGGATGAGATATGATGAATAAAGACTATGCACATTGAGTAAAGGCTACATCTAGATGTTTTAATCTAATTAATATTTGCATCACTCTATCAATGTCCAAAGCATTCTGAAGATACTTAATAAGACAACTGTGTTTCTCAGGAGTCTGAGATTCTAAAATGCAAGATTCAAAACAAAAGTGCAAATGTTCCTGCCTATTTTTCTGATTATAAAAACCCGCTGAGCCCTTAAATTTTGTGCTGCCTTTCTTAAAAATATTTTTTCTTTTTATTTACACCAGTCAGGATAAAGACGCATATTTTTTGATCTTCCATCCTTTATCCATTTCCTAGCTCTTTTTCATATTCTAATTTGCTGTTAACACTTATATTTTGCCCACTTTCAAATTCAGAAGTTATCACAACTTGCTCATGACCAGACTCAACTGTAAATCAGTACTGAGACATTAAAGTATCTAAAACTCACTGATGAGACACTCGGGTAAAAATTCTACCTCAGACAGCCAATCCAGTGTTGCAATAAGCAGAGTAACTCCTCTCCATCAGGCATGAATAGTCACCTTAATACTTCCAGTCACACTTATAAGCCACATTATCTTTAATTAAGATGAAAGCTAAAGTTCTATTATTATATTTGCATTTTACTTACCAGCTAATAAATGTCACTTTTTGCTAAAAATTAAACAAATCTCTTTTTCTATCTCATTTCTCTTGGAGAACAGTTTATTAACTTTCCAATTTTACTAGAAGCCATCTTTCTCATTATCATCTTTCCATCATCTAGCTTTCATTCTTTTGTCCAACATAGTTACAAAAAAATATATCTTTTTATTTGAAAAGGAGTTTGCATTTTACTCCCACCATAAATACATATAGATACATACATAAATATATTAATAGGACCTGAACAAAGTTAGAGATGAGAGATGCATCCAGTACATTTTTAGGCTTTCTTATAAACAAGTCCTATGGAATTGCACAGATGAGCTCCAGATTTTATAGTCTTCCTTTGAGATCTATAAGAAACATTAAGCTACTCATGATGGAATTCCAAAACGTAATCACTATCAAGTAAACAGAGTGATTCAGGAACTAAAAACCAGGAATGGATCATCAAGCCCACGCAACCAAGTAATGCCACAAGAGGTCCACAGACAATTTCTTACAAGAGAATCCTGTGTTAAATTTTAGACACAAAACTACAGTTTAATATAGTAAAGGAGTGCAAGAGACAGAGCATCACAAGGGTGATCTAAGGTTTCTCAAACTGTTTTTATTTTCTGTTACATTTTAAATGATTTCCCTCAAGGCTTTGTACACACTGATTTCCCTTTCTTTTTTTTTTAATTCCCCCTTACCCCTCAGTATTTCGTTGTATTGCCAAGCACATAAGGTTTTAAGGTTTCGGCTGTCTGTCTTCATAACATGTTTCTTAGAATTTCTCTCTGCATTTTCTTATTTTAAATAAAAGCATAGTTAAAACTGTAAATTCCAATCTAGCCATGCTCTAGCAGTGCCTCAGCAAAACAAATGGAGGACAGTTGTCTAGCTATCAACAGAGAAAGGTGCTACAGCTGTCCCAGTGGACACAAGAGCCATGGTGAGGTGTGACAGGGGTGACAAATGTGTGCAGTGTTTGTGACAATTGACAGCTCTTGCATCAGAGCTAAGGAAAAGTAAAGGAGATTACTGGAGGTGGGGGAGGTGGAGAGCATAACTGCAGTGCAAAAACACCCCAATAACATTAACATAGGGTGAGAAATATGCAGGTAGAGGGAAAGAAAGGGCATATGCACTCATGCTGTTGTGCTTTATGCATTTACTGGAAGAATGAATGTACTACAGTGACGTTCATTAAATGAAGTACATTATAATACAAACAAAACAGAGCAGAATAATCCACACAGTTGCGCGGTCCACAGAGTAATTTTGGTAGCAAACTGATCATTTTCTGTTGATGAATTTTCCCCTTATCTCCATCAGCTATTAAAAAATGTAACATTTTATTTTAGTACTCAATTATAATTACATGAGGAGTGATGTCAGCTAGCACCTGAGACTATCTTTTTACTAAGACAGAATGCACATTACAAAAACTTTTCAAAACTGCTATTGCCAGCAGGTCGAAAGAGGTGATCCTGCCCCTCTGCTCTCGTGAGACCTCACTTGGAGTACTGTGTGCAGTTCTGGGGTCCTCAACATAAAAAGGACATGGAACTGTTGGAACAAGTC
>WYDI02008683.1:0-40663 GCA_009867235.2 Psittacus erithacus | reverse complement strand
AGAAGGCCACCAAATTGGTCAGGCAGGATTTCCTCTTAGTGAAGCCATGCTGGCTGTCACCAAGCACCTTGTTGTTTATCATGCGCCTTTTCTACAGCAAATACGAAAAAGCAGCCCAAACCCAACATCGACTCAGGCTCTCCTTTTCATGTTGTATTCTACTCTTGGTAACATGTTAATTTTCTTGTGATTGGCTGGTTCTCACAGAAATAGTATCTTCAATAGGGATTTCTTCATTGGCTGAGGCCTTTAAAAGCAGAGACTTCCACTGTCAGTAGGCTTTTAATCCCAGGGAGGATTTCTCAAGTTGTAAATGGGAGTTTAGGAGTCTCTTTCAGCGGCTAAGCACAAACCAGCAGAGTGACTGAGGCTGATCTGTTAGCTGAGTTCCCATGGCTTGGCTTGATCATGCTACTTATGCAATGTTGCTGATGATGTGTCTGGAGCTATTCTGCAGCTGAGGGGTCAAAGTATGAATAAAATCATTGACCTGTAAATGGTAACCCAAAAGAGCATCTAGAAGGGAGTGGAGAGATGAGGCATGTGTAAAGCCTTGAACAGGCATGATGACCACATCCTATAGTATAACCATTAGGAGCGAATAAGTAATTACTTAAATTGATTGCTGGATTAAATAATTCAAAGAAAGCCATGAAAAATGTAAATAGTATCTGAGCCATATGAAAACAGTTTCATTTTCCTGATTCTTCTGGAGGCCACAGAATATGATATCTGAGATGGATAAATGAAGCTGGAGCCTAGAAATTAATGTAAATGCCCTAGGTTTCAAGACATAACATCTATTCTATTAAAGCAGATAGGGCTTTTATTTATTTCCATTTTCATGACATTATAGTAATGAAGCAGAACTGCAGCCTGGGTTTGGAGTTGAAGTTGTTTCTTCAGGAATCTCTGAAAATGCATCAGAGATACTGGGCAAAGTATAGTTGCAGTGTTAAGGCTTTCCAACATAATTGTCATCTAAATACTAAGGATGGTGTTCCTTATGTATGTTGCTAAGTAAAAAGGTAATAAAATTACTTTCAATGGTAGATTTGAAAAGTGCTTTTCTGTTTCACATCAGTAAAGACATTATTGCATAATTGTGAAGTTCCTTCAGCTCAGTTTGCAGTGTGCCCTCCACTGTGGGGATATTATAGAATCACAGACTGATTTGTGTTGGGAGGGACCTTAAAGCTCATCTGGTTCCAGTCCCCTGCCATAGACAGGGACACCTGCCACCAGACCAGGTTGCTCCAAGCCCCCTCCAACCTGGCTTTGAACACTGCCAGGGATGGGGCAGCCACAGCTTCTCTTGGCACCCTGTGCCAGCACCTCAGCACCCTCACAGGGAAGAACTTCCACCTAATGGCTAATCTAGACCAAACTATCCTAATATGTCCCATGTTTAGAGTCTGTGCAAGTTCTCCTCCTCACTCCTCTCCTGCATGATGCTGTTCAGGCCAGAACACCAGCAGTATACACTTTCCTTTTTCATACTATCTAGTAGATAAGAAGTATTTCTAGACTCTGCCATCTCTGACAAAGAGAATTGATGTGGGATTGCTGATTAACTGAGAGTAGATAGGAAGTGCCTGCAGTGGTTTAAGGGTTGTTGTATCTGGGCTTTTCAAACGAACAGTGAGAAACTGGGAAGATAGTGTTGTCAGGACACAACATTTTCCTATCATGAAAAGAGACTCCTGAGATCATCCATTCCTCAGTGTTGTTATCTCGAATACTGATTCTAATACTGATGCTACCTGGAGTGGTAGTTACATGCCTCAGGTCATGCTTGGTTTCAAATTCTTCCAGTATAAAAACTGTAATGTTGTGCAGCCACTCATTAAAAACAAATGAGAGTGAAGGAGAAAGCTGGGCAATTCTTTGCCCTCGGCCCAACGTCAAGCAAATAAAATGGATAGCATAAAGAACATATCAGAAAGCACAGGACTTAATATATCAGACCTGCAGGCATCTAGGAAGCCTTTTCACATTGTATAACTGAAGTACAGTTGGAAAAGCACTGACAGACAAGACTGGTCATTATTCTATTTTCAGAGACACTGTCTTCGTAAATAATATTATACAGAGTGACCTAAATCCCAGTAGCAGTGTTATTGCAATATGCTGTCTAGAATAAGGTGAAAAGGGCATTTTCCTGTGCAGGGGGAGCATATATTACACTCTCAAAGGACAGCAGGGCTGCTGCTTTGGGATGGAGTAGCCCTAAGCCTATAGAGAAGGCTGAGTGAGTAGACAGGCTGGTTTTAGCCAGCCAGTTGTCTTGGGAAAACTCTTCTGAATAGTTCTGGGGCTGCATAACTGAGCTTTGCTGTCTTCTGTTCAAACGGATTTGAAGGAAACAAAATTCCTGGCAACAAACCCTGTGTTTTCACCTGCTGTTTGTAAAACAGGAGTCTAAACAGCAATGTCAAACACCACCTGAAAAGAGGCCAAATGAGAAATGGGTTCCCCATCGCAAAAGGAGGCCCCCCCAGGTTCCACCATCCCCACACCCTATCTCCACCCTTGAAAGCAAAGCCTGGAGGCTTTCCTTCCTTGCTCCAGATGAAAAAGCCAAGGAGATTCCAGAGAGGAGGAAGAGACCTAAACCCCTCTATAAGTGCTTCAGCTTCGATGATGTTTGGATGGAGAGGAACCAGAAATGGAAGCTAGAGAAGGAGACACAGCCAGAGAGAGGGATTCAGTTGCGACACCTCCCAGGGGACCAGTTAAAAGTAAGAACCAGTACACCATCGTCCTCATTCTCTGGCACTGACTTCCTCTCTGCTCTGGCTGCTTCTGTCTACCGTCATCATATTCCTGTCCTTGTACTTTCTCTGGTACCAGTTCTCTCTGCTTTTCTTCAGGCCCGATAGTCTGTGGAGACTGATTGAATACTAACTTGGTCCATAAGTGATGATCTCTAAAGGTGGTGGGTATTTTAATCACTGTACCTGAGCAGTTCTTGCCCCATGCCATGTTGGACAATAAGATGCAAGAGCATCAGGTTGTTTTGTGAGCTGAAAGGAGAGCAGGAAGCAAATCAAAGTTGCCTTAAATCAATACCAATTAAACTGATGAAATCTCATTCCTTGCCCTGTGGCACTGCTGTATAACTTACACAAAGGACTTGTAAGTTATACTTCCCTTGTATCTGAGGCCAACTCCACACTTCCTACTGAGGCAAATTCCTGCTGTGAAGTGCTCAAGAGGACATTGCCATTGGAGTTCTAGCTATTTGTCTTCTCCTCCCCACCACAGGAGACTTTCAGATCAGCACTGTGATTGCTTGTGACAAATTCTGTGGCTGTTGTGACTCACACTGATGGCATCTGTTGCTCTTGGATCCAGAGCTAAGGTCTGTTCCCTTCGGGGAGAGCCTTGAATCTGTATCCAAGAGCCAAATTTAGTCTTCATACATAAAAAAGAACTTCTGGGGAAAAGGGCTGTGAGATAGAGGGATACTCCATGCAGTGTCAGATGATAAAATGGAAGAAGCTTCTGAACAAGCTTGAAAACAAGAAGCAGATACTTAAATAAAAGCTTTCCTCAGGGTTTTCTGGTTTGGTCTGTTATCTGCATTTATTTCCCTCTCTGTTGTCCTGGTTGCATGTTTCTGGTTGCTCTTGTATCATAATGACAGTGTTTGAGGGGAGCTGAGGCCCCAGTCCTGTCAACACATCAGCATGTGCTTGAACAAATAGTTCTGCAGGGACACAAAGCTAGGCCAATTCCAGAAGCAGGGTTTCTGAAAAACTGCCCACTGTTCTCCCCTCCTCAAGAAAAGGGGCTAAAAACCTTGTATTTGTCTCTTTAAAACATAATGCTGCCAGTTAATGGTTGGATGAGTGCTTGGTATGAGTCTGTGACACGTTGCCTATTCTCAGTTCAGTGAGGATGCTTCCATGGCTCACTACTACCTATGTGTTGAAGACCACTCATAATGCTCTTGGGGCATATGTATGTTAAGATTAAAAATATTTTAAAAGAAATAGTGTTATTTTTCTCCCTTGTGCAGAGTTCTGAGTGCTTAGTGCTGTCCAGACATGTAACAAGCTAGGGAAAATGAATCCCTGCCTTACACAGGCCCAGTGATAAACAGAAGCCAGTGAAACAGGCTATAATTCCTACAATCCCTTGACAAGCATGGATAGTGGTGGAACTCTAGCCCATGCTGCAGGGTGTGTTAGCCAGCGCTGAGACCATTAGTGCTTCTAAGAGAAGTGACCAGTTACCTCAACTACCTCCCTTAGAGCCATCAGAGTACAAAGCTAGAATGCTGTCTCTTTTGCTGAGTGACTATACATTTTGATGCTGCCAGAAACCGGCTTCTCCTTTAAGCATTCCCACCCTTACTTTCTGGTGCAAATTTACCTCTAAACTGTGATCAGCTGTGTAATGATGTACAGCTGCACCTCTGCTCATTGGCCTTCCCTCCCTAACTGCCTAGGGGTTGGTAGGTCTCCATTTTCTGGATCATTCTTCTTTGGGCAGTGTATGGAGGTGAGTAGAAGATATTTAGTAGTATGTAGGTAGGGTTGTTTTTTTATTGTTTCTATTGATTTAAGCATGTTTTATTGCCTATTGACACTCTTTATCTTTGTGGGCAGGCCAAGAGAGTACAATGCTAGCTTTAACTGAAAGAACTGTTTGGACTCAAGGACTGTTTCCTGTATGCCCATATAACTGCATTTCTTGGCCTGTATTTTTTATTTATAGTGGTCATCCTGTAGTTTCTTTTTCCTGTTGTGTTTTATTCTATCTTTCCAATGCTCTATTCCTGTAATAATGGTGGTTTACTCATGCTCCCAAGTGTGGTGTGAGTACTCTCACAACCTGCAGTGTTTGAGGGCAGTTTTAGAAGGATGTGAAATCTCCTTTTATAAGGAGGAATAAATCATCACAAAAGAAGCTCTGTAAGATACTGAATATCTGTTGTGGCTTTGTGACTGGAATAAGGCAACTGTATGGAGCTTTGGAGATCTGAAATTGCAAGTCTGATGTTTTCTGGCACATGGCTGCCTTCGAATGTGTGGCTTCAGTTATGGCAAGACATTGTGTTAAGTCAGGATCAGGTCAGCATATAAGGTGATGTTATGCTGTAATGTTGTGGAAACAATAGATCAAATTAGAGAGGAATTCTTGATTTTTCAGGTGCTGATTTCTGATACTGCTCTATCATTCAGATCAATGTATACACATGAGTATAGGGGTAATAAGAATCTATTCTGAAAGCTGACAATTGGGATTCAGAGGGAGGTGGACAGTCAAGAAAAAATCTTTAATAAAATAACCACTTGAAATACCAGCTCTGACCAGTTCTATGTACCAGTCTTTATTCCACTTAGGTCCAGTGAGCTGCTCTTCTGCTTTAAATGGGAACAGTCTGTGTAAATTCCCAGAGTCAAACTCAAAGCTTGACCCAGCTGCCCCTTGTAATGAAATGCTACCAGTAACAAGGTGAGCAGCTTCTGATCTTACACCTTTAAGGGTTAACATCTAAATGGTCATGGCAAGTAAATGGCTACACCTGTGGGACCAGTGCTTACTGACCAGCTGATCTCCCAGTCACCTGCAGTGAGTGATACTTTCTGTGTGTGCCAGCCATAGGAGGTATGGGGGAGAAATGAGAGAGAGGGGAAAAGGAATAAAAGTCTATCTTTGTTTTGCATTAAGTGCTACAAGTTTCAGTGACTGAGTACAATCTGTATTGCTCATTGTCAAGATTACCTGTATTCTTGTAGTATCTCAATATCTTGTGATTTGCTGATGAATGAGCAGGGGAATGTTGGTCTCATTTTCCTCTATCAAGCAGACATTATTCCTATTTCAGAGTGCATGAGAGGAAACAGAAAACAATGGAATGGTAGAAAGAGCAAGAGATCTTATTTACAGCTTTAATCAGAGAGAAGAACACTGTGTTATCCAGGTCCTATGTGTCTGAGGACTAGAACCAATTAACCTCTGAGGGAAAAAGTTTTCTTTACATGTTAAATACAAGAACTGGAAGTATTAGTCATGAAGTTGTAGGAAACAGTTCTGTAGCTGAGGGGATGACTTGTTGAGGTGATACACTTCCCTCTCCTGCTAGATATACTTCAAAGGAAGGAGTGAAACTTTCTGTGACTATAGGTATGTGTGGTAGTATGTGAAGTATGAGTCCAGTACCTTGTTACCTACTTCTGTTCTTACTACATTGCAATTTTCCTGGCTTCCTCACTGTTTTCTAACCTGTCTAGCCATAATCACCCACGTGTCTATTAATGTACTGTTACTTAGCTGAGCAGGCATCAGTGGTGAAAAGAGATGATAAATGCTACATTTTATCCTACAGGGCATCTTAGTTAATGGTTGTTGTCTTTGTTTTCCCTTTCTTGTTGTAGACTGGAGTAAGTCCATCCATCACTTCTGCTGTTGCCTTTGACATCCTACCACTGAAACTGTATCCATTTTCCCAGAGCACTCCCGCTGACTTAGACTGTGTGGGCTGGAAACGACGCATCTCCTCTCCCGGTGTGTACGCTAGTCTTGGGCATGAATTGTGAGAGAATTAAGCCGTGGTTTACTGAGTATAGAGACTGTGTGGTAAGAATTCTAATTTATGTTGAATGCTGCAGCCGTGACTGAGCAGAAATATGCTTTAGATTCTTCCATGTGCTTTTCATGTTCTGGTTTGTTTTCTTCTTGAGTGAATAAGCACAGTGCTGTTAAAAGGCAGTAGTTAGCTTTTTAGTGAAGAAAAGATCACTAATGCAAACGAGAGCATATTTGATGTAGGAATATTGTGTTGTCTCATGAGAACTCTGTCTCACCTAGGATGATGTTATATATCACACTCTTGAATTAGGTTTCTGCAGACAAAACAGACTCTCTGCCTTTTGTTTGCTGGAGAGCACTGTGGTGGGTATGGTGAGATTCCTCTCCAGTTGCTAATTAGGCACTAAAGCAACTAAATGAGCCTCTAGAAGTTTCCTGTACTTTAAATCATCATAAAGAATAAGTATGCTGTTTTTCATGAGGAACGTGCACGAAGTATGGTGTCTGCTTCATTTCCAGTGACTTGACACTTTCTCAAAATTAAAAGTTGCACAGATTATTAAACTGTGAGTCATATCTTTGCCAGGTTTTTTAATTCTCCATCTGACAGTGACTGCCCAAGCGCTGCAGATATCTCTGTCATAGCACTTTGGGGTGGGACAAGAAAAGCAGACTGCGGCGGAGTTGCTTGGTGGTCAGGAATCTAGCTAGGAAAAGCCAACAACACTTGGGTGCCATGCTGCCATTTCTGCCTGAGAGAGTCTCTTTGTATCATCGATCAAACACTGCTGGAGTTACCTCATTAAGGGACCATAATATTGTGCTAATTATGTCAGAATTCAGTGGTCATAATATTTTTCAAGAAAAACTGGTTTGCTTTCTGACACTTTGTACAACTTAAGCACAGAGTCATGAGGTTTGATCTAGAAGTGAGAAAACAAGCTATTGTGATGGTGCCAAAAACACTGCCTCTGCTCTCTCAACAGTGGGGACTTTGCTCACTTGTCACAAGCATCTGGTGTTGCCCCAACAGTTAGGACCAGCTCCTGGCTAATTTAATAAAGCTGCAGCTTTACTCCTTAGCAATCCCATATGGAAACCCATCATTGTCAAGTTGTATGTGCATCTCTGACATAAGCTGAAATCCCTAAGCACCACTGTCGTAGAAGTAAATTCTGAGTCACAGCTGATACAAATTTTGTGATAGTTCCCAACTGGGACCTGAGGGAGTTAGAAAATATATATGAATTTCAGAGGCTGAACAGGGGGAGTAAATGTAGATTGACCGGTTGGTAGTGCTGTAGATGTTTATGTAGTACCTAGAAATAGGGCATGAAACACAAGTTGTCTGTTACTCACACACTGTTCCTGAAGTAGTGCAAGAGAATATAATGCTATGAACTAAGCCCAGATCTCAAGAATTTCTGAGTAAATGTAGCAAAGCAAATGAAATGCAGCAGAATCCTTTTTCCACCACCAAAAACATGCTAGTGGGGGAGAAATCTAATTAACACAGAAAGTGCTGTAATGCTTCTACCACAGCCTTTATTAGTTGCTGTTTGTTGACTTCATGTGAAGCATTTTTGGGGTGGTAGCTGTGTCCTTCCTGTAGTGGGATGTGGCTGGGAAGAAAATGGCAAATTACTGAAGCAGTACTCTGAAGCAGTACTCTTAAGCTGCTGGATCAATTTTAGGATTGGGAATGTCTGAGGCAGCAGTAGTGTGGCAAAATGCTCTCTTTGATTCTTGCTCAGCTTTGTTGTGATACCTGTTCCTTTTGACAGAGCTGTAGGTTATTTAAAATAGTAATGAATATATTTAATATAAGTTTTAAGTTTCCAAACTCTAAAACTGCAACTACTTGTATTAGTGATCCTAGCATATGCTTTAGGTATAAAAGACATTACATAGTTATGAAAGCATTGTGCAATACATACTTCCATGTTGAAAATATGAATAGAATTCTCACTCTCAAAGTCTGCGCCTGGTCACTTTGTGCAGGGAATATTGCAGATACTGGGCGATGGGGTATTTTGAAGCCCTCTCTAGATCTTCAGGTATGAAAAGATGGCTGTCATGATGCCAGGCCAAAGGGTGCTATACACAGCTGTGAGACTCTGTCACGCACCTACCCATGACCTGAGGACAAAAGCTTAGCTGAGTATAAACTTACTATTTTAGCTGAGTTCCCAACTAGAACATAGGAGGAGTACTGGAAGAGTTTAGTTGTGTTTGCTGTGCTCATTACCTTCCTCTGGCTGGCACTAGAGCACCAAGACATTGTTCCCTCTGCCTTTATGCCATGCTGGGAGAAACGAGGCAGTCCCAAACCTTTCATGTGGATATCCCAGCAGCTGGGATCAGGCACACCGTCGTGCTTTTGCCCACTCATCAAGTTTTGCAGACTGTCTTCCTGCCACCTCTTCCGTCTAGAGCAGCCACTTGATGAAGCTGTGAGGAGCCAGTAGATGGCTCTGACATCTGTGGAATGAAGAGCAGCTGAGGTGGTGCTGATCTCTGTATTCAGGGAAGATTGGATAAGTCTTGAGCCTCTTTCAGAGAAGGGTAGAAGTTGAACACCCCCGCCAACATGCACGTGCACACCCCCCTCTCCAAGGTTAGCAAAGTTAACTGTCCTGTTTAAGCATCAGGAATATTTGAACATTTCTTAGCTGCACCATGTGCTTTGGCAGGTAGTATTCATTGATCTGTAGTATTGTCTTTTCCTTTTAGTTGTCTAGTTGTGCCCGTGTCTTCATTTGTACCTTGCAGTATGTGTCTGTTCCTTGCTGCCTGGTTTACTGCAGTGTTTGAATAGGCTGAGCTAGAGAGAAGGAAGAAAGAAATAGAGAGAAAGGAAAAAGCCGCTTCCTAATGTACATATGGGAATGCGTTTCTGCTTTTTGGCAGCTTCTGAAGATCTTGGACCTTTTGACCTGGAAAAGGAGTAAGAGGGAAGGGCCCAAAATATGCTGGAGTGAATAGTGGTAGGATAACAACACTTTGGTTGAAGTAGTGGACCAGCATGTTTGTTTCTCCTCCATCTCTTTCCTGAGCCTAATATCTGTAACCTGAAGACCGTGCCTAAAATTGGGAATGTTACTGCGAAGCTGTTTGATGTGCAGTGGATGCAGTTGTGAGAATGTGGCTACAACTGGGCTGAAGCTAGGTGACAGAGCTACTAGCCCATGGGTCTGGCAATTGATTCTTGTTCCTGCCTTTGTCACCTTCTCCCAGATGTTTTCCCCATGCTACCTCTCAGAGAATCTGTGAAACTTTTGGATAGGGCCGTACATATCACCATAAACTTTCAGGGTTTGTTACATGCTTATGGAGGGAGAAACGTGTAACTAATTTATTACAAGGTCAGGTTTGTGGTATAACTGATCATAAACCTGTATTATTTAAAATCATTTAAATGCAGACTGAATCTTTTTGGCATCTTCCCCAGTGTCTTGTCAGATTTAAACAGCCTAAGCTCTTTACATTTCCTGCTATCAGGTATCTACAAGAGATGCGCTGGAGTTCCACCACAGTGCTGGTGTTGGTTATGCCAATCAGAAAGGCATGAAATCCTTCTGACTGGTGTGTGCTGATGATGCGCATGCTGGTAGCTTTAGAAATCTTGCATGAACAGTATAAATAGGCAGGCCAGATTCTTAAAGGCTGAATCTTTTGTGGATAATCTGGAAAACAGTGACCACTTAGTGATACTGAGTTATCCTCTGGCCTTGGTGCTATAGTGGAAAGTATTTCTCAGAGGCAAAGGGACAGTTTGTTTACTCAACATTCGTGTGGCCAGCTTTCATCTTCTTTTCCCAGCTATAGATGGGCTGTTAAGCTCACGCTTGGCAACAGTTAATGTGAAGATGTTTGACAGCCACTGGAGAAATCTATTCAAGAGAGAAAATATTAGCTTAATAACAGGACTTTATTATGTCTTATAAATATTTAGGAGTCCTGTAGTACAGCAAAATAACAAGCTGAGCAATTTATTCCATTTTTGTCACTTTAGTTCTTGAAGGGACACAGAAAAATGTGGTATGCAAGTCCTCAGGAGTGTATCATTGTAGCTGTAGCATGAAATGTCCATTCCATCCTTATTAACCCATGGAAGTACCATTGAATGTAAATGGCTAGAAAGTAATAATATTGCCTGCTGGTTTTTTTCTTCATTTTATTTCTGAATCACAGAGAGATTAGACCCTTGATGTCAAAGCTTGATTCTGTTTAACCACAGCCACAAATATTAGTGGTCTGTGGGGTCCCTGATAATGTGCTCCAAGATTTTTTTCATTGAGCCTTAAAAGCTGGGCCAGGTGATGGCTGAGTTCCTGAAAATAGCAGATTGAGTGGGATTGTATGCATTAGCTACTGATTTAGCATACTCATAACAGCTTTCCATGGGGTAAAGTGTGAAAAAGAAGATTTTAGCAAATCCTGAATGATTCTGGCAATTGGGGTTCAATGATCCAAGACTACAGGAGAACCCAAGAGACTAAAAAATCCAGCAAGTACTTAGGATCAGGCTGTCTAGATCTCAGGCCTGCTTGACTACCTTGATCAAGCTGCCCTGTGAGGTCCTTAACTTGTGGTTGGAGTCAGCTGCTGCTGCAGCAGCTTTAGCTAACTTCTCCTTCTAGTGTCAGAGGAGAAAATCTCTATGTAGATTTAACAAAAATCCCTCTGATGGGTTGCAATTTTGAACTCTGATGTTGTGCTTTCCACAACCTGCCCCTGTGGTATTTTTCCTCACTTTCCATTCTGTTAGAAAATGCCTGTGTGCTTACACATACGTGTATGTCTGTAGCACCTTCCTAGGATTACAGCGCTCTGGCACTGAATAAACATCTTCTGGTGTTTGCCAGGAGCATTCAGTGCAGAGAGTGGGAGGGTGAACAGAGGAACAGATGGAGCAGTTTCAGCAGGGTGAGGGCAGAGATCTCTCAAGCAAGGGCAGCTGCTACAGAGCTGTAAATAACATCAGGTTTAGTAGTTCAGTCAAGGAGAGATGCAGGTATGTGGAGTTTCCTTATTTCTCTTGTACCAGGCAGGGACTTCAGGGAGCAGGGGTAGGATAATAAGGACTGAATTGTACCTTCTCCTTAACCTTTGTGTCTGAAGAACTGCACTGTCCCTTCCTCCTCTCAATGCCCTGTGCTCCACATCCACCACTCCCCCATTATGATGAGCAAGAAGTGTTTCTTTCCATTTGTACTTTAATGCAGACAGCTCTAGGAGGCTCTGGAAGGACCAGGTCAGTGCAGAAGAGTGGTTCTACTGCAGTCAAATTAAGAACATGTTTCCATTTCTGTACTGTGAGGCATCAGAGGAAGATATTTTGGTCTAAGTAACTACATTCACAAAATAATTGAAGGAATTTTTTTTTTTCTTATGGGCCATTGTAGAAATGTTATTTTTGCTATTACTGCGTTTGTAGCGAAATATTCTTTATTCTTGTAAAGAGTAGATGAAGTACTTAAGGATTCAAGAGTTGGTTTAGCATTATTGGATGCCTTGTAGAAACCTGCAGTGTTGGATGGCAAAGATTTTTCTGTTAGGGAATAGTACAGTAGAAATCTTACTGAAATAAAATAACTCTGCTGTTACACAGATAGTGAGGCAAAGTCAGAGAGGCTCTGTGTCAGAGCAGGCTGTGATGGCCATGTATGATGATATGGCTTTATTTACTTTGGAACAGAATTACCTTACGCAGAAATAGGAAAACAACTGTTTTCAATTCTTCTCTGAAATTAAGCTCCTAGATTTGGGTTTGAATGCCTAGACACACTTTGGAGATTGTAGGAGCAGTTTGCTGCTTCCCAGCCTGCTCCTTTGTGTCCCACTGATGGGTGGCTGCCACTTCCCACTTGTGCTAGGAGAGCTGAGCTCCTCATTTACCTCAATCCAAACCCTAGTTACAGGGTGTGCCATGGCTAACTCTGAACTGACCTGCATCACCTCACACTGAAGCAATCAGGTTCTGGTCTTACACTTACTCTGGTACCTAGCATCAGAAATTCTGTCGTGTTTTCTGCTGCACATAGTACAAACCGTGTGGGTACTCTTAAATTATTTTGGTAGTTGGACAAATCTGCCATTGTAAGGAAAGTGTTTTAGCTGAGTGGCAGTCCCAAAATGGCCTTTCTCATAAAACCCCTGTGGTGTCTGAAAGGTGTTGTTAAACAGCACAGGTATTTCTGTGTTCTCAGGAAACTAGTATTCCTTCGGAATTCTGTTTACAGGGACAGATTGAATCATATGTTAGGTAATGAGTGTATCAGCATGTCTAATTAAAACATAGTAATGGTGTTTCACTTGAGACTGAGGTCTCTTGCAAAGATCACACACTCAAATAGGAACTGTCCCAGATCTACAGTCTGAAAATGGATGGATGCTAAATGATTTTTTTCGAAGCTCTCAGCTGCAGCCTCCCCAGATCTCAATCTGCATTTTTCTGGCTTTGATTTAATTTTGGATTCTTTTTCTGAGGACTTACAAAAATAGTTTTTTTAATAGCAGCAGCCGCAGCCAGTTCTAAACATGATTAGTTTATATGCTAAGTCCTTTCTGAGTTCTCAGGGGAAGCAGATAACACAAGGTCTCTCTCACTTGTGCATTTTTAAAATGCATGAAATTCTACTATTCCCACTTATTTATTTTTAATCTGACAGCTCCGCTAAATTAGGAGGCAAGATCTCTCTCCCACCCTTGCTTTTTTAAGGCCTTGAAATCAGCTTTAATAAAATCGAGCTGCTACAAGCTGCAGCAGAAAGCAGTTGAGCTGCCACAGAGGGAGCCTCCTTAGTGGACCCCTATGATGTCAGGATGCATCGAGACAAGCACAGAGGAGGGTAGGAATCCAGCTCAGTCCTCAGACAGCGCTGCCAGGTACCACTGCCCTGGGAGCAGCTACAGAGCACTTTGCCCATTTCCTCCCGCAGCAGAGCAGAGCCCCTGGCTCTCCCTCTTACCTGCCTGCATGAGGACCCAGCAGTGCCCCAGTGAGTCCAGTGGGGCACACAGTGGAGAAAACTGCAGCAGCAGTGGAAGCTCTGGGCTCTCACCGGGTTCAGATTCAGACAGCAGTGGGGTAGTGTGTGGTGGTGGTGGGATGAGAGGCGTCCTGTCCAGATACTGGAGCTTGGAGAGTCTTCACTCTGCCACAGGTAAGGGACTTTTATTTCTCTTATTTCTTTTTTTAATTTAAACCCCCATGCTTTGTGATATTGCATTGACCTTGAAAAAACACATCAAACCTTCTGGAAAAAGTACATAGTTTGGAAATGCAGCCTCTTAATCAATACATTGGGTGTTTGCTAGTTGTACCCCCTGCAGACCTGCAGCTAAAATGAAATTACACAGACGTTCATATACTTCTTAAGTGAGAAGGCAAAGAAAGAGGTTCTTAATGGCTTTGGAAACAGTGCTTAGGCTTCTACCTGGTTAGAGCTGTTCTTTCCTTTTGGAACAGCATTTCTCATTTGACCTTAATTATGTATGACCCAGTGTTAGAGCTGACATTTCTCTGTGTAAATTCCAGCATAGAGTATCGCTTCCTTTAGAGAATGTCCAAGTGAGATGCTGTGCAGCAGGTAAGGGCTAGGCAGGCTTGCGCTGAAAGAGGGAAAGGCAGTTCCCTGAGCCGGCTGCTCAACTTTGGTTCCTGTTTTCCCATCTTTAATTTAATTCCTTTCTGAACCAGAGATTTGGAGGCATGTTCATATAGCCTGGATTTCTTCTGGCTCTGGCTGCTTGGATCTGGCATTTTAGTTTTTAGTCACTGATGTGACTATTTAAGGTTTGGGTGTTTGAACTGCAAGCATAGCAAAGAAGCTTTCTCATTCCCAACTGATCTTAGCAAAGATCACAGTGATTTTAATGATGAGGGATTGCTGAGCTATTCAGTTTGTTTCCTGAATGTTGCTATTCAGAGAGATTTTTAGTAGAGCTGCAGCAAAGCAGTTCCTCTCTTAGATAAATTCAGGCAAGTGCCTTCAAGGCCACCAGTGACTGCCAATTCCCTAGTAAAAATACTCCATGCTACCAGCTAGAGGCAAGGCTTGGGAACAATTTTAGGTATAGTTCTGCATAATCTGCTTCAGTTGCCTATAATACTTTTAATTATTGAAAGGTCTTGTAATTCCATCTACTACTGTAGATTTGGGGCTGTTTAATAGAATCTGTTGCTGCTCTGCAGTCCTCTGCTGAAAGGAGAGTAACTGCAGTATCAAATGGGGAAGAACTACAGCAGGGTAGCCAGCCTATCTGACTTGCCAACCCATGCACCTGAAATTATGGCCAAGAAATACTGAAACACCTACAGTACGTCCTGAGAGTCTGGGGAAGGAAAAAAGGCTCAGGGTGAGATCCGGCCATTGGTGCTCTGTTTTGGTGAAGGATCTGGGCTGCAAATGCAAGGGGATGCAATTCTGTGTTTCAGTAGCATCTGCTGTCTCATTTTCTCCTGTAGCTGGAAATGCAAATAATTCCCAGCATGGCTCTGACATTGGCATAACGTGGCCCTGGCACAGGATCGTTTTTCAGACTACTACTCAGAGTTGCACAGAGGGCAGGAGTGGTGATTCAGTCCCTTCTGGCTTAGAGGATTTGCTATCAGCTTTCCTCCATGGAGGCATTCTTGGACTTAATCGGGTCAGTTGACACAAATGACATACAGTGATATAGAAGACGTAAAGATGATAGCAAAAGCAAGCTCTGAAGCTTGCTCTCTTTTTGTAAATACTCACTTCCACAGTATTCTTGTTCCAAAGGCAGTGAGGCATGGTGTCATTTTGTGGATGCTGCATGCATTTAGCAGGAAATGCAGAGATGTGGAAATAGAATAAAAATGGTATGGAGAGAGGCTGAGGACAGTGAGAAACCAAATTAAGTTTCATAATTACAGTACTGATCTATCAGTACAATAATAAAAACAGATCACTGCACTTCAGGCTCCTTACTGCCTCAAAATACTGTAGTATTAGTAGTTGTCTTCTCATGTGCAAAAGATGTCCAAGCAGTTTGCTTCTAACTGCTCACAAAATTCAGGTCAGAATTAGGATTAAATCTGAAGAGCAGTGCATCTCCCAAAATAATTTATTTTGCTTTGATTCTGTTCTATCAGTAATCTTTGGATTAAATTTTGGATTAAGCTGCTGTGGTAAGAGACCCCCTCTTTACCATCAAGGCCAATTGCCTGTCAGAGGAGTGAGGCAGGATTTCTTTAAAGCTTGTGCTAAAAAACATTGTTTGGAATGGTAAAATTTAATACACTGCTTAAAAAAACCCAGCAGGAGCAATAGCAGTTGGCAGTGCAGGAGAATACTAGTAACTAGAATGCATGACAATGTCCTCACCTTGAAGGAGAAGGAGTCTCCAGCATCTTGGCATATGTCACATCAAGAAGTTGAGGGAGAGGGGGGAAAGAACTGTGTGGAAATGCTATGAACCACCTGATGGTTCATAAAAATAGGGCTGGAAGATGAGTCAGTCTCTTTCTCCGTTTTAAAGGGATTCTGCGTTGCCAGGAGTGGTGTTAAGGCTGGATGTGTGGACAGAGTTTTGCTCTTCTTCCCCCAGGGTGTACATGAAGTTGTCTATAGGGATCTTCATCTAGAGTCTGTTGCTGTCTAAGACTTCCAAGATTAGGAAGAGACCAGATTTGAGTGACTGAAAAGTGGAGGGGGGAGGTCTTCAGTACAATTGGAATGCAGCTCTTTGTGTTTCTCTTTTACATAGTTTAGCTTTCCGGAGAGTGAAAAGACTGATGTGTGTGTCTGTTTACACCTGTATATATTTGACAAGGTGGGATTTCAGGAGTACAAATTGACATCCTTTAAAGAGAAAAGACAGGTAGTGTTTTCCCAGGTTCAAGAGGGAAAAGCTGTTTTGGGTTAATAATTAAGTATGATCCTTTTGTTTTGGAGTTGACTTTCTTGTAATATATTGATTGGGAGGGTACGTTAAATGTGATGCAAAACTGAAAAAAAGGCCTAGTGTTACAGCACAAACTTCTGTGCAAATCCCATTTGAAAAATCTATGCAAAAAACATAGTTCAGACATGCATGAAGTGAAAAATTTTACTGTTTTTTAATAATCATCAGTCCATGGCATCTAAATGTCAATATACATAACATTACATGACATGAGGAGGCCCTTCTCCCTGAGGCTAAATATAAACATGAAAAGAGGGAATGCTTTGCAGTTCTATTGGCCTCTATATTTGAGGATGCCAGAGGATTTCATAAGCGTCAGTAACCCTCGCAAAGCGTCTGAGAGGCTTTCAAAGTTTGATTTAGGTTAGAAAAAGAGGTACATCTATGTAGATACTTGGATAGTAGTAGCCTTGCTATTTTTAAACGCTTAGAGGCAATTTCCAAATGCTTGACCAGTGCAATACTCCAGTGAGAAAATGACTGGAGCTGGGATTGTTCAGCAGTTTGGCAAATCAGGCCTTAAGTTATCTCAGCTAAACAAAAAACCATGAGGCATCCAAATTAAAGGTCAGTTGCGACAATACTCCAGTGATTCAATGGCATTATGGGCACTCTAACCTGTGTTTCCTAGGCAAGGCTTCGTATCCCAGGCTTATGCTGCCTATAACCCATTCATCACTGTTGTACAGCTCCACTGAAAAGTTTGTTTCCTTTAGAATATTTCCAGATTCAAGCTTGTGAGTAGGTCTCTTTGCTTTTCCAGCTCCTTTGTTGCAGGTCCAGTCCCGACCTCATTAATACTTCTGGTTATTGTTTTGCTTGTCCAAGTTGGGAAGGACTAGGAGAGCAAAGAAAGGTTGGGACAAAGGGAGAATTGCAACTTGGTGGACTACCGGTTGCCATAGTTTCCCAAAGAGATCCTCTGTGTATTTGTGCCTACGTAGCAATTCAGTTGTACAGTTTCAGTGCACCTCTGCACGGTTTTGTAGCTCCTAATATGCAGATATGCTTATCTACTAGCCTGGGGAATATGGCTTTTAAACAAACAAGAAAACATAGAGTATGTGGGTGGGGAGTTTTTGGGTTTGATGTGGGTTTGGTTTGTTTTTTGCACTTGGACCTTAAAAAGTGGGGTTTTTTTAGAAAGGATTTTTAAAGTCCTTCTTTTCACTGTTGTGGCTGATGACGGAAACAGTAATAGAGCTGTGGCAAATGCTTTGCATCTTTCTTGTTTGATGAGAGATTTTCTTTTGAGCTCTTTTTTCCCCTTTTTCTTCCCCTAGCCCTGCTTTTTTGGTGCTGATGTCTGCAGCTGTATTCATGGACTGTAGTGCATAATTTCACTGACCGTTCTTTCTCTAGGGTCACATAGTCAGCAGGAGTTAGAGGTCACACAACAGGAGATTGATTCAAGGTTCAAAGTGTTGCAGAATGCTTCCAAAGGAGAGCAGGAGGGGGATAGTGTCTCAAAGCCTACAATATAGCATGGTGACGTTATGTTTGTTTCACCCTTGACTTGGCAAATTGTGAGCAAGGATGTTTCAGCTGGATTCATTGATTGCTTTGTAGCAAGTGCTGTGTCTTCCCCCCCAAATATTTCCTGTGTCACTTGCCAGAATAACTTCCTCTCATCTTCTGAATAATCAATCAATGAATTAAAATACAACAATCCATTGTAAATTAACTCTGATTCTTTGCTCTGTGTGGCTTCGTTTGTGACTGATAGGTCAGCCGAAGGGTTCAGCTCCAAAGCTGAACTTTTGAGGCAGACTTACAAGATTAACATCTCTTGGCTGAACTAACAAGCTGCCCTAAAGCTTAAGTGAAGATTTCTTCTTTGAAAATATGTATTCCAAATGATGTGACGAGTGTTGCCGAACTGTAACTTGGCATCATACTAAAGAAGTGATGGCATCTACATTAATAGTGGTTGTTTCTAGTGAATGCAACCTCAGTAAATGCTAAGTGTCTGTAAACTTGGCCACCTACACATTCAGCACACTTAAAGAAGTGTTTTTTCAGTGCAAAATGCCCTCTAGCATCATGCTTTTCCATAAAAAGGAATAGAACATAGTGTTAATGTAGGCAGAAAAGTGCAATCATGTTTCTGTACCTGTTTACAACAGAACCAGGTTTTGTAAGTTCAGCTGTTTTGTAGTTCTAATTACGTTTTAATGTATTGGGTGGCTGGACTTCTGGGATTAGTTGACTTTCCCTTGAGATTTTTGTGTTCTGTTTTAAAAGGAGTAAATGCTTACTCCTTTTATATATGAGTGTAACTCATCATGTTCCTGTGAGGCACACATTACCACCTGTGGCTACCGACAGATAAACGTTCCCATCTTTGCGGATGCGGTGTTTGCAGGGGGAAAATGTGAACCTTTGGGAGCGTTGCCTGTGACAGTGCCCTAGGTGTACACCCTGTTCAGGTACACCAGCTTCATTCTTTTCCTTCTAAACCAACCCCCCATGATGAGCACTTAGGTTGTGATTACTAATTCCCTTTGCTGAGGAATAGGACAACCTCTAAGGCAGGATTTCCTCAAAGATTCAGTTGCCTCTTAGAATAGCCTTTCAGATCAACCCTTCTTTCAGGTATATCCATGCTTCAGTTGCTGTTATTTTTCTAGAAGGAAGTGAAACAGCTTTAAACCACCTGATTCAGCTACTACCAGTGTCACAGCTCTCACAGCAGGAAACTTGCATGATCCTAGAACAAACAGAAGGGGGAATGAGGTGGTACTGTGAAGCCTATCTGACCCTTCCCTTTGCCTACCTTTGAGTAGACATGCAAAGGCTTGGGATGTCTGTTTAATGTGCCTGTTTGTTTGGGTTCTTTGGAGATACTTCATGTAGGTAAAAAAGCAGTGAAAAAAGAGGTTATAGCACATGTTAGCAAATAGCTTATATGCCGAACAGTCATGAATAATGTGTATGAGTGTTGCCTACACCTGATGAAACTTCACTATTGCTACTTAGCAATTAAGTTAAACAACGTAGGTACCAATCATGACTTTTCTTTGCCATTGGGATGTATGCTTTAACTTACTCAGCTTGTCTGTAACTAAGCTTATTCCCTATTAAGGTCTTGTTCTTCAATTCATCTGAATCATGAGAAGTATCCTGGAAGGATTAGAGAAATACAGCCCTCCTCTGAGGATCGGCGGAAGTTTCTATTAATTAGAATCCTGCCTCATCTCAAAATCCTTCTTAGTCTGAGGTCTGTTAAACCAGCTAACTAGTTCAACAGTTTGCTTTAAAGTGCTGCGGACAAGCTGTGCCATTCAAACTAAGCTGTTGGTTGTGGTGGTGTGTCTGTACGTGAAAGCGAGACATTAGCTTGAGTGTAAACTGGTTTTTACCATTTGCGCCTGGTTAACTGTCTTGAATTACATTGTGTGAGCATGCGAGCATTGGCAGCTGTCACTACAAATACACCTCAGGGTATATTTGCCTAAACAGGTATAGAGCTTTGCTGCTGTTATTCTCAATCCCTTCTAATCAAGGAACAAGAGGTTCTCTGGACCATAATTTTGACTCGTAAGAGTTTAAGTACCATTTTTGCCGTGGAGTACAGACAAAGTAATTCTTTTTCTAGAGTAATTCAGCCTTTTCCAGGTTATGCTGTATCCCAAGGAGTGCTTACAGAAGCTCTGGTGCATCTGGGCACATGCAGGCCCATTTCTGTGTTCTGTGACCTCCCAGCATAATGTAAGTGGTAGTAGAACAGGAGGCAATTTATGTGTCAAAGGCAACTGAGTTCGCAAAGAAATAAAATCCATATCGGTTGTTTTGAATGGCCTTCTTGTTCTCACTCTGAATTATCTTTTTATCTCACATTTGAGTGTGGGTGTATATATACAGTTACTCACTGGTTAAGCTTAGAATTCTCCACATGCTTGTTATCAAAACTGTGTGTGAGGTTTCTCAAAAACAAGCATTTCTACATTTGGGCTCTAAATTTCTTTATGTACCCTTGGATAAGGATAAGGTTTCTTTCAAAACCATTCTTAAGGGATCTAATAAATGCCTAAATAATCATTTAAAATGGATTTAAAATGGATTGTTATTTGCTACCATCCTGTTGTACTGGAAGATAAATTGCATGTGAGTGTTTATAAAATAACTTGAAAAATAAGTTTTTGTTTGAGAAACATCAGGAAAATGCAGAATCTTGATTTAATTTCAACTTTCTTTAAAATAAAAACACATAACAGCACTGTAATGTTTCATGTTGAGAATAAATAAAGATAAGGCGGCTATGTTTTCATAACAGCTGGCAGAGATTTATTTCTATGTGGGAGTGAAATAGCAGGGACATCCCTTTTGGCTAATGGAAATAGTTTCCATGAGGTAGTTTTGAATTAGCCTCTGGTTTTGTTTTGTTTTCTGTTGAAGTCTGTTCTTAAAGTAGGCAAAAAGATGATGTGCTACAAGGCCCAATATTAGGGCCAAATGGTCTGTTTTGATGGTAAGATTAATCTGTCTATGCTGTCCCTCTGCTAATGAAATCTTTCCATGCTAAGTATTAAAAGCCCTCAGTTAAGCATGAACCAAGATCACTACTGAAATGTGCATGCAGAAAGACATAATTAGCATGTGGAAACTGGAGTTCATAGATTCATTTAAAAAGAAAAGGAAGACTATGAACAGTGCGTAGGAGCTAATTGGACATGGCTGCCTGTTCTTGGAGCTGTCATTGAGGGTATTGCTTGCCAGTGATCTTTAGAGAAACAAAGGCATATGCAAGTTTGGAGGAGGAAAGGCTGTCTAGGTAATTATTGAAGTTAAAAAAGAAAACAAAAAGGTGTTGTTTGGGAACTAAAGGTTCAGCTGTAGCAGTAAGGCGCAGCATTGCACTGAGAATCGGTTTCATCTCCTGCTAGAGCTTCTTTTGTTGTGTGAGTTCTACTGCTTTCTCTCAGGTAACTTATCATTATATTCTGTTATACTGTGTAGTCTGGGACACAGTGCAGCTGTAAAGCATAAGAGAATCACACAAGTCAGCAGTCCTGCTCAGTGCTGTGTGCTTAAGTGGTCACTGCAGAGTTCATCTGAAAAATACATGTTTGCAGAGCTCAGACCTGACCTCAGTTTCAGTTGTGAAGTGTCTGCAATTAGAATATTAGAGCAGAATGTTGAAGGCAGGAGTATGGCTCAAGAAGGGGACCTTATTGCTCTCTACAACTACCAGAAAGTAGGATGGAGCAAGGAGATGGCTGGGCTCTTCTCACAAGTAACAAGGGATAGGAAAAGAGGAAAATGGCCTCAAGGTGTACCAGGGGAGGTTTAGACTATATATTAGGAACAATTTCTTCCCTGAAAGGCAGTCAGGCATTGGAACAGGCTGCCCAGGGCAGTGGTGCAATCACCATCCCTGGAAGTGTTCAGAAACTATGTAGATGAGGCCCTTAGTCATGTGGTTTAATGGTGGACATGGCAGTGCTGGAGTAAAGGTTGGACTTGATGGTCTTAAAGGTCGTTTCTAACCTAGTTGATTCCATGATTCTAAGTAAGGCACTCTGTGCTCCAGTCCTGCGTTGTCTGTAGTCCTTCCTACAGTGGGCAAAGCTGCCCGTGTAGTCCATATGCAGATTTTGGTTTCTGGGTACTTTCAAAGTATCTCTGTTCCTGATGATACAGAGTGCCCTGGAAAAGCAAATAATAGCATGAATTCTAGAGCTTTTGTTTGAAACATTGAGCAGCTCTTCAGTTGGCTTGGCTCCTGCTGACTTGACTGGTGCTCTGGCAGGAGGGTGCTCTCCTTGAGCAGAGCTGCATGTCAGCTTGAGGTCACTGATGGTACATCCTGCTCAAGGCAAAGACCTACCCTGTGTGCCTGGAAGGAGCTTTGACAATAAACCTTTTAAAAGAGTTTATTATGAAAACACAGCATTACTAATACCATGAAAACAGTGGATTTGAATCTATTTGAAATGTGGCATTCTTATCAGCCTTAAAAACCTGAATAAATTACAAATATGCAGAAACCATCTGTACTGAAAGTTGTTGATTGGATCTGTCAGCTCTCTTTAAAGAGAAGAAAATAATTTATTTTGGGCTGGTTTGGACCCAGTTCTGATCTTCACCATAATCTTTGTACTGCTGTAAATCTAGAGCTTGTCAATCCTATTTCAGGCTGCTTTAGTATTAGTACTCTGCATAGGCTGAATTTTGGGGGTTTGGTCAAGATTTCTCCTATGCACCTATGGTCACAGTTGGTGGTATAATGCTCGTCTGTGTTCATGCTGCTTTTTCTGGCTCATGTGAGAGCATGAACAAGACATATGGGAATTCTACTTGGCCCCACATATCACTTGCCCATCTAAGCCACAAGAAGTTTTCAAAGTGATTGTGTGTAGGACAGCGTACATATCTTCTAGGCATCCTCTTCCGATGGTCTGCTCTAGATAACTCCCCTGATCTGGAGAACTTAGCTTTCTGAAGAAAAAACAATATACTTCCCAGAGTAAGATAAAGAAATGTCATAGCTTTTCAGGCATGTGACTTGACACTTGAACAGAATGAGGGCCAAAAAGATGCTACAAGGGCTGGAGCACCTTTCCTATGAAGACAGGCTGAGAGAGTTGGAGTTGTTCAGTCTGGAGAAGAGAAGGCTCTGGGAAGATCCTAGAGCAACACCTAAAAGGGACCTACAAGAAATTTTGAGAGGGAATTTTTGCATGGGCATGTGGTGACAGGACAAGGGGGAATGGCTTAAAACTTAGGAAAAAATTCTTCCCTGTGAGGGTGCTGAGACACTGGCACAGGGTGCCCGGGAAAGCTGTGGCTGCCACATCCCTGACAGTGTTCAAGGCCAGGTTGGATAGGGCTTGGAGCAACCTGCTGTAGTGGAAGGTGTCCCAGTCCATGGCAGGGGATTGGAAACAGATGAGCTCTAAGGTCCCTTCCAACACAAACCAATCTATGATTTAAAAATGCAGTTAATTAATAATGGCCAGGTCATTAATTTTGACTCATCTAAATAATTCTTGATGTCTCTGAAATCATAAAGATAGATGGGTGTGAGTGCTGCTGGGTCAATTCCTGAAAGACTGGCCAAATACAAGGGTTTTTTTCTGAATAAAGACTGGGACTGCAGGCTGGTATTCTGCCTTCCTCTCAGGCACCACTTTTCCATCTCTCTGTTTTCATCTTTCAGTTTTGATTGGAAAGATTTTTCCAGTTGCAATAAAAATAAAAGATGAGATGACTTGTTTTTTATGGGAATGTAATGCAAGTGTGACAAAGAAAAAGAGTATTCTGGCTGCAAATTACATTGTATAGGGTATTTTGTTTGTGTTTTGTTTTGGGGTTTTTGTGGCCTATTGCTACATATTGCTGTACTTGCTAAGCATGCCAGTGGGAAGTGGGAGAGTTAACATGCAGTCAGTGCTGGTTTTGCTTTTCTGAGTGTACCATGGCCTCAGGCTTTGGTGTGCATGTGAAAGGGATCTGGTTGCAGAAATACTTAATGCGAAAGTGAAGTCTTGTCTGAATTATCTCTAGAAAGCTCTTTGATGAAGCCTTGCATGTAGTTTCTGTACTACATACACTGAGACTCTAAAGCATTACAGTTCAAACAGGGCTTTCTCCCCAAAACACTGATCTAACTACTTTCTTCTTTTCAAAGCACCTGAAGTAGTAAGACTTGGAGAGGCTTTCAGGAGATACTTGGTGGTAGATATGAATGTTAGAGGGAAAAGGGGCTTTTGGCAATTACTAACTCCGTGTAGTCTCTTTGGCAGGCAGGAACATTAGCTTCATTCCTGTTCCTTTTTCCTCCCCTATGAAACCTAAATACAAGGAACAAGCTTGCATGGGTTGCTAAGCACTGTCTGTAAGATAATCAAAAGGAAAACAGACCTGGGACATAGACCAAAAACATTGCTTCAAGTGCCCTACAAGGGCTGTAGAAAGAGCTGTGACTCTGCTGCAGGTTGGAATTTCCAGCTCCCTGCATACCACCAATCGAGGATCTCAGAGCCACATGATTGGGAATGTCTTAGAGGATTTTCAGAGTTTAAGAGTAGCTGTAAGTACCCATTCACTCTTTTAAATGGATTTATGTTGAAAGCCCAAGCAATTCATGTACATTGTAGCTCTAGTTGTTCTGGAATTACAGTTACTAGTCAGGGGCCTGCAGTACAAGAGGAGCAAGGTGGTCATATTTTGTCTTATAACATGCAGTATATTGTGCTAAGGCAGCAGCAAGGGCCTCTGGTCTGATCCTGCACTGTAATGGTGTTTCTTCAGTGGGTGATGCTGTTTGGTGCTTTACTGCTGAGTGAACCTCACTTGGCTGTGAGAAGAAGGAAAATGCTGTTGAGTCCTTCTCATGTGGTTAAGAAGTTGTCTGTTCTTTGCTTCTGCCAGTTATCTATCTTTAAAGCAGAGCAGCTGGTGACATGAATAAATATATAAGCTTCATCTCTTTCAAAATGAGGGTGGGAAACTGAATTTAAGCCTTCCTTCATCAGCAGTTAATGTGCAGCTGTTTGAGTCTATACTGAAGAACTTAGGGCCAGCTGCCTAGCTTCACCCTTCTGCCACAGGAGAGAGCATGGGTGTTTGACAAGTGAGAGCACTAGAATCTCAAAGGGCCACCATTGATTCTTCTCTGAGTGTTTGCCTGTGGCCATAAGGACAGAATTGGGTTGAAATGCAGTGCAGCAGAATGCCCTTGTCACATGTCTCTTTCTCTTCTGTTTGTTGAAGTTGGATGTCTATATTTGGCACATCCTAGGCTGTTGTCATGGAAATAGTTGTATTGACACATCCATAGCAGAGCAACTTTGTTCTGTACAGAAGGATTGGAAGGATGATGAGTGAGAAAAGAAGAGGCCTGTTTTCAGCATTCAGGGGTTCATAATATTTATTCTTCAGCTTCTTAGCTCCAGTTGGAAGGCATATAGATGTTGGATCAGTTGTTTTGAGTCAGTATTGAAAGAATTATGTAGAACAATACCCAGCATTTGGAGTTTAACACAGAGGATTACCAAACATCACACAGGGTAGGAGCCACAGTTACAATAGCTGCCTCCAATGTCGCTAGTATGCTGCTGATTAGCACCACTGCAGAGCAGTAACCTCGCTACTCAGTCCTTTTTACCCTGTGTTTCTAGTTTGTGTGAGATCTTACATGTTCTTACGAAGAGAAGATCTATTTACTATTCTGAAAATGTCAGAGAAAAGCAATTTTAACACTTATCCTTTGAGCTCTCCATATGAACACTGTAGCTGGAAACCTCAGGGACTGCAGCCAGGTAGCTCCTCCTGAACACATGGAAAAGAATAATATGTGAATATATTTGAAAAGTTAATGAAGGTGAATTCAGAGGGTAGAAGTTAGTAATGTTGGCATATTTCATGCCTGGTGTGCTCTCTGCTGCTTCCAGGCCACCCTGCACTCCCCCCGAGGACAGGCCATCAGCTGTGAGAAAAGGAAGGAATAGAAGAATTAACGTTGAATCTATTTGCCTCGTGTCAGTATTTTCACAGCCTGTTGCTACAGGGAATTTCTCAGCTTTGTGCCAAGAAGAGTCAGAAGATAAGTCACTTCAGAAGCAGTGAGGGAAGCTGCATCCTGCCTCTCAGAACTGAGCTCTGCAGGGTTCTTTCCTTTTGTGCCTGGATCTGTAGGAGGAGTTCCTCCCCCTTCCTGTTCATCTTGAACGTGGTGGGAGCATATTTGAGTGCTTTTAATCAGGTGTTTGGTTTTGGGCTTCTCGCTGTTGTTGGTTTTGGTTGGGTTTTTTTCCCCTCTGTTAAACATGCACATAAAGGCTGGTACATGCTTTGTAAAAGCTACACTGTTTCTAGTAAAAAGAAATTGTTTGTTTTTTTGTTTTTTTGTTTTTGTTTTTTTTTAGTAAAAGCCACACTGTTTCTAATGCATTCTGGTTATCATGGTCCAAAAATCGTCACACTCAGGCTGCAGGTAAGGATGGCCTTTTCTTGGTTCCATGTCAGAAACCTTCACTTGTCACAATGACGGCTGCAGATGGGACAGAATGCAAGTAATGGTAGCTCCTCTCCCTGCATGGCAACTGTCCTATCCACTCCAGATCCTGCTGTAGGAAGGTAGGGCAGGGCTTAGGCAGAATACACCCCTGCTGGGCTCCCAGCTGCTTCTAAGTGCTTTAATGGACTTCATCTTTTCAGATTTCAGGAGTGGTTATTCATTAATCAGCTCTCCAGATTCTGTCATATATGAGTGATCCATGTTAGGGTGGTTTAAAAGGATTTAAATTTAAAGTATTTAGGATTTTAAAATGCCTAGAAAGGCATTTGTTATTAGAGCTCCCTAAACCCTGAGTTTTCAAATTTTCTATATTTGATAAAAAAAAACCCAAACCCAACAACAATAACAACAAAAAGCAAAAAAGCTCTATTGGTTTGCTTACATTTTTGAGGCAGCAGTCTGTTTCCTGGTGTTTTTATTGTGTATGTCTTTGTGAATGTATGAAGGGAACTGTAGTGCATAGACATTTGCAAGATTAAGAACATCATTTAAATTTTTTAGCTGCTTATATCTCTTCTGCCTAAGAAAGCTTTTACTTCCTTTGGGGTTCTGTGGCCCTAGCACAAACTGGCCAGCCTGTAAATACTGGCAGATCAGGATTACTGAACCCATACTAGTGCTGGTGTTGAAAAAAGAAGCATCAACAGCAGCAACCTGGAATGTACTGTTGTTTATCTCTGGTAAAGCAAATACTGAAAACTTGGCCTTTAACGGTCATGAGAAGTGAAATGAAAGATGGTCGATATTTATTATTCGATGCCATTACCTATTTATTGTTAGATGCTATTTATTAAATAAAGTGCATCTTAATTTCTCCTCCTTTCTAGGAAGATGTTTCCCTTGATTAGTGATCACACATCTATATTGCTGCCCTGGGCACAGCTGATGAGCCTTGGATGGCTTTTATCTGCAGGATGTGGTTAGAGTTAAAAAATGGAATAAACAGAACATAAAGTATAGTCAGAACAAGTTTCTAGGTGGTTTTTCATGTTTGAACTGAGGAAGACCTTAAGAAGAAATACTTTCCTTTAAGAAGCCATTTTTATATACCGCAAAGGGATTTTTACTGACATTCCTGTCTTTATAAAGTAATCTTTCCAGATAAGGAACATCACCCAAGGGGGGAGTTCTAGCTGCTGTCAGTTCATTTCTGCTGAATTTTTTGTATCTCACAGTGCCAATATCGAACACTCATGTTTTCTTTTTTGATTGGGACCACCTCTGAGGCAAATGACAAATTGTATGCTCACAGTTTTGGTAGCATGGCAGAAAAAGTGAAGAAATGACAGGGAATTTGGATATATGTTCTGCTGAGCTGGTACTTTTTGTCAAGATAGCAGAGGTATAGAACTGCTGTTCTTACCTGGCTTCTTTTGGTAGAAGTAGATAGGAAGCTGTCCTCGTGCTGCAGTGGAGAATTTGATATAGTACAGAAGCAAGCAGAAAATGCCAAGTGCAAAAATATTATCATCCTTATTGTAGGATACCAACTTGGTTAATAGAGAAGTCTAACTCTGTTATTTAGCTGCATGACACATGAGGTATTTTGCCTGGCCAAAACCTGCCTAGTTACACATTGCAACTCTCACCAGTTTCACACAGTGTTTTTACCCTGTTATCTGATGTATCCAGTTTGCATGTGCTCCGTGGCTACAGTTGTGATAGGCACCTTGAGTTCTTCAGAAACACTTTTATCAGCCAGTTTATGGGCAGAAGGCCTATTCAGGAGGAGCAGTAGAAAGCTTTGCAGTGAGATTTGGAGTGGATCCAACCCTTGTGTTTCCCAGCTTTCAGAGTAACCTGCAACTATTGCTAGCTGATTTCAGTTAGCTTTTACTTTTCCAAAAGCGTGCCTGGAATTAAAATGTAGGTTTTCCGGTGTGTCTTATTCAACTTGTATTGCCATGAACAATGGCAGTCCTTCCTGCAAGAAAGAATATGGTGCAGGTGAGAAGATGCTATGTTAAGGAAAGAGAAAGTTTCCAGAAGAGTTGCATAATACGAAGTGACATGGAAGATTAAAAGCTAATTTGCCTGACAGGTTAGCTCTGACTCACTAAATATTCCTCTGCTCAACTCTTAACACTATCTAAAATGGTGATTTTCAAATTAGGTGTCTCCACTGCATCCTGAGATCCTCATGCTCTGGAAGGTAATTCTGTGATTAGCTCTTCTTGTGACTGATTAAATTAGTTTTCCTCCTTCAGCAGCTGAATACAGATAAGTCGCAGTTGTGATATGACATAAGCTGGGAGTATTTCTTTTACCTGTTCTCACTTTCTTCTCTGTGCAGTAATACTTTGCCTGAAACTGTGCTAGTCTTTGACATTCCAATTTGTATCTTAACTTTAATAGCTTTGCCTTAATGCAGACTTCCATAGACCTATAGCCACATGAAGTAAAAGCCATTTAGTTGTTTGATGTATGGATCTCCTATTGCTGGCCTTCGAGGAAATACATTTGAGATTGGTGACTTGCTCTATGGACAAGTAATTAGGATGAGGTATCAGAAAAATTAATTAGCCACATTTGAGCATACAGAAATGAAGACTTTCTGTGGCATCAACAGGAAATACCAGTGGTTTACAGTGGGCACTTCTCAGTGTTATTACGATGCAAATAGGCCTGAATTAATTGGTTGGGGGTAGAGGAAGATCTCAATTGGAATATTTAAAAAAAAAAAAGGCAAACATGCAGAAGAAAAGTTGCAAGTAGAGCGCTTTGCAGCAGAGAGAAAAGTACTCTGCAGTGTTAATCACACTGTGCCGGTACCATCATTTGGGTCTGCATGCAGTGAAGAATTTCATAATACACAGACTTGATGGTCAATCAGCTTGTTTGCAGGTAATGCTGATTTATGACTTAAAATAATCTTGCCTCTGCTTTGTGACAGTTGTTGCTTGCGAGACCAGATAAAGTAAGGACAAAGCAAGACAAGCATGAGATTTGTGTAATAGAGCATGAGTTTTCTGACCAAGATTAGAATATCTCTCCATCAATGGACCTTTCTGATGAACATATTGAATCTCAAGTTAAGAGTGGAAATGCTTGCTGGCAGGCTGGCATAACTGATTCTATCCCCTTTTACAGACTGACAGGGAGAAGCATTTAATCTCTGGCATTGCTTATGCAAAAAGGAATTCAAGGAATGGTAGATACCATATCATGCTTGATGAGGCAATAAATACAGAAGCTAGCATTCAAAGCAATAAGTTCCTCAGGAGGACTCTGTTTATATTGGTGCTATTTCTTGATGTCAGACGAAGACTAATTCATATCTAAAATCATCCACTTACAGGTGGGATGATTGGAGGTTTATTAGCGATAGGAGGAAATAGAGTGATGCACCAGGAATTCAGTTCTGCCCCTATGTCTCATATTCCTCTTCTGGACTTTCAATTTTGTGCATTCTCTCTCCAACAGCAGCAGAGACCGTGAGGTAGTGAAAAATAATGGGTTTTGTATTTGGTGTCTGACAAGTGAAGGCTTTTAATGTTGTGCTTAATATGATTTCCTCAAGATTTCCAATTAGCCCTTGCAAATCAAGGAATCATCTGCTCGTTAGCTTTTCATGTTGGAACACTTGCCAGAGGAAGGACATAGTTCAGCTCCTGGAGTCAGGAGCTGAGGGATGAATGACTCACCTGCACTTCAGCTAGATCACAAAGACCACCGCTTACCATGGAAAGTCCTTTGGTATTTCCTGGCAGTTGGCCTTAGCTTAGACACTCAGAGCATAGGAACTTGAGTGGAATGAAATTGGATTAATCTGAGCCATAGTCCCTGTTTAGCTCTGTGTTCTCAGCCTGTGGTTTAGCAGTATTAGTTACTGTACATGCTAAGGCTAAGGTCTTGGTCATTAATGCTGGAAGAGATTTAAGACACTGTTATTTTCCATGCATGGGCTTCCGGAAGTTCTGTGCTGTCTGGAGACCTGTAACTAAAAGACTTTAGGTGCTCTTGGTAGGGTGGTGGTTCTCTGTGTTAGGCTCAGTCTGCACTGGAAGGAGGTTCTGCCACTCTTTGTGGTTGTGTTGTGTGACCTTGATTGGTGGGACATGTAAAGCCTTCTAGGTTTTTGTGTCCTTTCCTGTGATGTTTATCATGACCTGAAGCAGGACTGTAATTTCTCAGTGGAGCCTATGTTTGGAGTGGAACCTATTTCATCTACGATTAAGAACATATGGAATGTTCGATTAAGAACATGGAATGCTTTGCTTTCTGAGTATACTTGTCACATATCTATATGTTTTCTGGGAGACAAAGAAACACCTATTTGTGTTCATAGTCTTACTTTCTTTGATCCAGCAGGCTGCCTGGGCTTACCCTTGGGATGAGAGGGACATAAGAAAGTCCCTGTAAAGGGCACCTTGTTATTCATAAATGGGTAACCACAACTTCTGTTGCAAGTAGGACTTTTGTCTAACCAAAAGGAGTCTTTGGTGCCTCTTTTTGCAGATGCTGGCTGACCTCTTGAGTAATTCCATGCAGTTTTGCTTTCAGGGGAATAGGAATATTTAATGATAATGACTCTTCCTCTAAATTAAATTCCTTGGGTATCTCTATAATCTTAGCTTGACAGCTAAAATGAAATACAGAGAAGGGCTATCATTCTTAAACCCATAGCAGACATTAAAGAAGATGAAAGCATTAGCCTCCTAAGTCACTGGAGAGCTTTTTTCCATTTTATTAATGTTTACTTTGGAAACAAAGATGTACTTATAGAACTGTAGAATGGTTGGGGTTGGCAAGGACCTGAAGATCACGTAGTTCCAACCCACTGCCGTGGGCAGGGACGCCTCACACTCGATCCTGTTGCACAAGGCTCTGTCTGACCTGGCCTTGAACACTGCCAGGGATGGAGCATTTACCACCTCTTTGGGCAACCTGCTCCTGTGTCTCACCACCCTCACTTGTAGGAAGTGAGAAGTAAAGAGCTTCTTCCTGATATCCAACCTGAACTTCCCCTGTTCAAGTTTAAACCCATTACCCCTTGTCCTGTCACTACAGGCCCTGATGAAGTTTGTTCTTTTTCTGAGAGTAATTTATGTTCTGAGTTCAGCCTTACTGTTTTCCTTAGTGCTATGGAATTTGGTTGTACTAACAATGAAAGAAAAATCCAGAGGGTTGATCTAGAGACAGGCATAATTTATGAATGGAAGAAGCCCAGTGGGATATCTTATCACTCCAGTTTTCAGTAATAGAAGGAAACTATTTCGCTCTTTTGTCCAGGTGTTATGGCAGACAGAACTCCAGACCTTTGGCTGCAGCAGTTGCAGAATACAGTTAATCACTTTGGCACCTGGGAAGCTAATTTACTACTTGGCACTGATAAAATGAGAAGCCTAGGAATCTTCTGCAAAGTATATTTGGGAAGAAATAACTATAATGAAGTAAAAATTAATCAGCTAGCTCACAGCCTGAACTAAATGAGTACTATTGAGAAAATGCTACAGACCAAATGCATTGTTCAAAGGGTTCGGGAGGAGTATTATAAACCCAAGGCTCTTACTTAGAGGCAATCTCATTCCTGCATACAAACAGCATGTAACCCAAGGTGACAAATACAACTTCTGCTTTCCCCACCCCTTTGACCAACTGTTCACTATGAAAACACTACATTTTTTGTTACATGTTGTTGTACTGTGACCTATGAAGAGTAAGGGCACAAGAACATGAGAAGTTTGGGACCCAGTCTGCACATCACAGAGGGAGCTTCTTTAAATTTAGAAATTGGACAAGCTGTGTAAACTTTTCCTGCATTTTTGGTTATTTGGTAGGTTTGCTTGGATTGCACAAAAAATTGTTCCAAGTTTTGTCCTGCTACCATCTGTTCTTGGCTCTAGTCAACTTCATGGGAAGCAGTGAAACGTGCAGTTAGTTTCCACTTGTGCAGAAAGCATTGCCGCAGTAAGCTGAAGGTTGTTCCTAAACTCAAATGTCTTTCATTAAAAAGATAAGATTCTCCTGATTGGATTTTATCTAAGAGCCTCTATCTTTATACCTCAGACATCTGTTAGTGCCATGTTTCAGGATAGAGGGCAATGTCTTGCTGTCTTGAGTCAGTGACCAATAGGCAATGACAGCTAATTGGAAGAAGAAGAAAGCACTACACTTGATTTTAGGTTAATATACTATCTTACTGGACTGCATTTTACAATCACTCGTAATGTAAAACTTCTGATATTTATCAGGGCATTACAGTATTATGACTGACCAAAATTAACAGGATCCTGACCTGCATTAAGATTTAGTGCCTGTAATTATGGTTTTACAACAACATTTCAAAACCCGATTTAAAAAAAGATACCTCTAATGTTTGAGGTGGCAATGAAGATTTGGAACGTGATCATCAATTGAAGATATTGGTGGATTTCTTGTGTGTAATGTATATTAATTGGGAATATTTCACCTTCCAATAATTATATTAGGTCTGTAAAATCAGCAGGAAGGGAGAATATTACCTCTTTAATTTGAAAGAATAGGTCTGATGAAATGTGCTTACCAGAGCTTTCAGTAAGAATGATTCCTACTTTTAAGATCATACTTCTGCTCTTAATTTAATGCCACCCAATGCTTTAAATAAAGGAGCTACAAGGATACAGCTCTTAGGAGAAGAGCAAGAGCATGTTTTTTAGTTCTCTGGAACTACTGTAGGGTCAGAGTTAGGTTTGGTACCATTTATGGAAGTGCTCAGTTGGGGCAGCTTTTCAGGTAATTAAGAAAACTTTATTCATAGGCATGTTATGCAGAGCATGCTCACTTTGTCAGTCCTGTCCTCAGGAACAAGTGTCCACATCATGATAACCACAAATGGAGGTTTCTTGTTATCAGGCTCTGGAGTAGGTTCATCAGTTCATTCCCAAGAGGTTCCTTCCTAAACAGAGCTAAAGAACTGTGAGCTCCTGTGAACAGCTCAGCCAGCCTCTGCCTTTGCCCTACCTGCTCCCCCTACAGATGATGAATGCTTTAAAGGGCAGGCAGCCTACATATGTTTCTCAAGTGCTTACTTCCCATCAGAGCTGAAGGCGCTATCTGGGGACATGCCTTCACTAACCTTGAAATGAAGTGGTCATAGCAGGAATATGAGCTAATTCCTTTTACTTCTCAGCGTGCTGTATGACTTCCCTGTGTCCACAGTTAAGCTGCAGCTTATTGTCTCTGTTTCATGTCTTTTTTCTTTTCATCCATCTACCTTCTTTCATTTTTAGGTATTTAGGTGTTAATTTATGAAAGAGAAAGGAAGGAATCCTGATGAAAGAGGTTGGGATGACCAATTTTTTTAAGAAAAGACAGAAAGAAAAGTACTGTGTAGCAGGAGTGTTTGGTGAAGAATAAACTGTTTGGTCGCACAAACTATTAAAGATTTTATTGTGAAGCAGAATGAAATTCTCAGTAGTCAGAGTTTTGACCTGGAGGAGTTGGCTGTAGCAGTAGGCAACAGCAGCCCTGCTAGGAAAGTTTTAGATTTGATATTTATTGAGGTTCTTTTTTTCAGAGTTTTTTCTACATGAATAAATTCAGTTTGCATCATGGAGTGAGGAATCTCTCTTTTTTTAACTGACCTCTTTTTGGCTTCTCAGCTTCTTTCACTGTCTAATAGCCAGAGACAAGCTCTATCTGAAATTCCCACAGTTCTTTGCCTCTTTCATTCTCCAGCCACCTAGAAACCACTTGCTATTTCTGGCTTAGTGCTGGGAAAATGTCATCTGGGGAATTTGAGAATAAGATTGTGCTTTTCAAAATCATCTCAGAATCACTAGAGCTGGATCATGAGCTGTACCTGTGTATTGTCTCAAACTACCAAAATCCATTCTCATATCCCAGGTAATGTGCAGAAAGTGGAAGCAGTGTTGGCAATGCAGTACATTCAAAATATCCTCAGATTTGTGGCAATTCTGCTTCAATTCTGGGATAGAATCAGACTTTTTTAATTATTACTTTAATAGCTGTAGATGCACTAGAACGCATGTTTCAGAAAACGACCATCCATTGTAAGCTGGATTTTGATTCCTGCACTAATTCCTGAAGCCTTTAAGAATCGTACCCAATCTTTTTAAATAGTGAGGGAGAAAATGACGTAGAACTATTCTCTACTGTGTCATGTCCCTGTCACACCCTCCTTGATTTTTGGTGAAGCAAAGAAGCGGAGAAGAGGCAGAATGGTGTTTACAGCTATCTCTTATTTTCTGAGCATTCTGTAAATGCTTAATTATGTTGCTTTGTGCCATCAGAACAAGTGCCTTTGTCCTACAGAAAGCTGGTGAGTCGATCATGTTAGAGCCTATTTCCAAGACCAGTTCCTTGGCATGTTTCAAATGCACTGAAGAAAAATGCATTGTCTGATGAATCTTTGTTTAGTAGGCATGTTATTTAATGGCACTGTCATTATATTTGGGGAGCAGCTTTTTACTACAGTATTTTCCATGAGATCATTATTTGTCTCATTGAGTCACTTATCACTTTATTTTCTTTAGAATGTATGCTTCAGGCTCTTCTCTTTGACAGTTCCAATCTTCAGTGTTGATTAGCAGCCAGAATGTTTCCATACAGTTCTGTGTGACTGGTGGTTCTTCTAGAGAGTTTCTTGAGAGAAGTGCATTTGAACCCTAGTTCAACGCTGTGTGTCTAAACCCAGAAACCTTCTGTGCCTTCTGCTCCAAGCTGGTCAGCAAGTACAGTACAAATTCATACTGCTGCTTCCTAGCACGTTTTCCTTAGGATTTTCCAGATGAGGTAACTCTATAAGGTACAGAATTAGATCTCAGAACTATTTATATTGAGGCTTTAAGGTTTTTTTATTACTCTGGAAATCACACAGAGGAAAAATGGGTCAAAAATATTACTGAAACGGTGAGGGTCCCCTGGTATTGTAAGTATGCAGAACTGATAAATCCTATACACTTTTAGTATACATCCCTATCATGGGATCTGCATCTCTCATCTGCAGAAAGTGTGAGTAGATCTGAGTTTATAATTGGAAGCCCTAACCCTGGTGCTGTCCGTGTCCAACACACATGATGGCCGTAGTGGAAGTCTGTGATGCACAAGGAATGTGGGCTGCTGCCAAGTGTCACAAAATGCAGAGATGACAGCTCTGTTCCACAGAGCACAGTCTAGAAAGATGCACAGACATCTTTTACATGATACTGAGGTCCTTTTTTTGAGCAAATGACAACACAGACTAAAAAATCCAGTGATAAAGGTGGCTGAAGGATTTTTATTGTCTTAAAAAAGGGGGCAATTTTGGAGTGTTTGTATAGTTTTCTGGTGGCTTCTTTCTATCTTGGTGGCGGAGACTTTTTGCTAAATGGCACTGTTCACTTCAATTTATCAAAAGTCTATTAATATGATGCATGAGTTTTATAGCTCACATCCCTTACCTGTCAGTGCTGATACTGATTTTAGTCAGAAGTAATGTGTGCTTTTAGCCACAGATCTAGTCAAATTGATTAGGCTGTTAATCAATGAAGTCTTTTTGAGTTAGAATAGTTTAAACCAGTTTCACAGACATACCACTTCATCACTAAGTTTTGGCCCAATATCCGTTAATATTATAGCCTCTGGTGAAGCAAGAACTATGTCCTTCCTTGCAAATTTTCTCTAAGTAGAAAGGGGGTGAGTTTGATGCGTACAATGGGTGGTCAGTGGTAAATAAAATAGTGAGACAAAACAGAGTGAGATTTCAGGTGGCTTTTGTAGGCTGTGCAAACCAATGCTGACCTTCAGCTGAAACAGAGTTCTTAGAAACACTGGGGCTAAAATCACTCTGGTTTGCCTTGTGGAAGGGAGGTTGCTAGGGTATAACTTTCAGGTCTCTCCAGTTGTTTGTGAACTTTAAGTATTGGATTTCGAAGTGATGAGTGAAAGCAGCACGGAGTTTGCCAGACAGCCTATTCGGCAAAACCAAGCTTGGATCTGGTATCCATCTTTCAGCAAAGTCATGCTTTTAGTGGTGTAAGCACTTCTGCTCACAGTTGTCACAAACACCATGAGCAATTCCAGTTGGAGACTGGATTCTGAATAGACAGATTTAGTACTGCTTTTGGTCATGTCTCTTTTTGTGCATGTGTATATTCACCTCTCTATCTCCAGCAGAATCAGCCTAAGCCAGTATGTCAAGTGTTTTTCCTGCACACATCACTAATAACGTGGTTCCAGAAGCTGACTGCACATCCCTTGTTTGCCTGTCAGACACTACAGGGAATTTGTGGAGTATGAGCTTCATCTGGGACAGACCTTCAGGCTGAGCATGCTGATTAGTACTGAAGAAAAGGGAAGTCTGAGGGGAGCTGCTCAGAAGGAGCCTCTTGAACTAGGCTAGCTTTTTGTTTTGCTTCTCTGGAAAAGAACTGCTCTTCCATTTTGTAGTAGTGTTAGTAAAGAGAAGTCATGCTTGTGCAGCGTGACACTGCTAGCAGTGGTGCTTCTGCTTTACTTCAGACAAGTACACATTTTTGCAAGTGGGGTCTGACTCGCTGCAGCATGTTAATAGGGTGGGAATGGGAAATGATCTGTTGTCTATACAAGCTAAAAGATGGGAAGGATCTGAAGTCAAAATGAACTTTCTTTCCACTAGAGAATAGAAGAACTTCACTAGCTCATTCCTGTGTGTTGGCCGTGATTCTGTAGCTGCTATGCTGACGTTAGTAAAAAAAATCCATTTTGGGCTGCCTTTGAGGTTAAACGTTAATTTAAACATTTTCAAGTAAGTATTCTTGTGGCTGCTTTCCCATACTTTCGCGTACGTCACACCAACAGACTTCTTCAGTAACTGGTGAAATTCTTAGAGTTATGGAAGTGAAACGCTATTCCAGTTTGATCTCTTCTGCCAGGTGATGCGTGTGTATGAATAACTGGCAATTAGAAGTTCTGCATCATTGCTTTGTGTCACTTCAGTAGTATGCAATCCAGAATCTCTTTCAAAGACTGTACAACAGCTGATGGGCAGGCAAAAGAAGTATTATTTGAGGTATTAGTAGTTAGTTGTTGAGAGGCAAATCGTATTATGAAGACAAGTCCTGTGCTAGGCACCTAGATTCAGGCTTTTTTCTTTTTACAAATCATAGATATCTCACCCTGAAATTCATCATCTGAAAAAGGAAGCTGGAGATGGTCTGGCCATGAGACAGCTGGGTTATGTTTCTTCTGTAGCTGATCGAGGAGCTTTGTTATGTTCACCCTGAATCCTATGTTCAGTTCTAGCCCCCTCAGTACATGAGAGACATTGAGGTGCTGGAGCAGGGCCAGAGAAGGGCAGTGAAGCTGATGAAGGGCCTGGAGCTCAAGTGTGATGGGGAATGGCTGAGGGACCTGGGAGGTTCAGTCTGGAGAAGAGAAGGCTCAGGGGGGACCTGATAGCTCTCTACAATTGCCTGACAGGAGGATAGAGCCAGGAGGGGGCTGGGCTCTGCTCCTAAGTAACAAGGGACAGGGCAAGAGGAAACTGCCTTAAGCTGCACCAGGGGAGGTTTAAACTGGATATTAGGAGTAATTCCTTCCCCAAAAGGGTGCTCAGGCATTGGTACGGGCTGCCCAGTGCAGTGGTGGAGTCAACATCCCTGGAAGTGTTCAAAACCTGTGTAGATGCATCCCTCAGTGACATGGGTTAGTGGTGGCCTTGGCAGTGCTGGGGAATAGTTGGACTCAGTGATCTTGAAGGTCTTTTCCAACCTTGTTAGTTCTGTAAGCAACTTGGATCTTGGTTTACTGTTTTGATAATGGCATTACCTTTGCTTCCTGAATTATAGATCCAATTAGAAATGTGCTGGTTTTGGCAAGAGTAGGATAGTACCCGACATGGCATATCAGTGCAATAGCTGTTGGGGAAATAAATGCTGTGGTGCATTTGTGAATCAAACGTATTTCCTCTTCCCCTAAATGGTGGTATCCAGGATGTCCAGAGAGAAAAAAAATTTAGTTTATCTGTAATTGACATGAACATTTTAAGCATCTTATTTGCACAATCTGATAGTAGGTTGGCAAACAAACTGAAAGAGCAGGTTGGTCAGCAGGCAGAAATCAATACCAAATATTCTCCTTGCTGCATCCCCTATTTTTGGAAACTGTTTAGAAGCCAGAAATGTTCATTAAAATGATCCCCAAAGTGGATTAGTCAGCCAGTTCTGAAAGAACACTGTAAATTCTTTTCTGTTGTGCTGTTGGCCTCCTTGGATCACTATTAATTACGAAACTTAGCTCTTTAGCAGGCTGCTAATTAAATTGGGCTGCAGTGATACAGACAAGGTATAGTACCTCTTTCCATTCTCTGCCGAGACAGTCATATATCCTGAGGTTGTCAAGAGGAAAAGCCAGCCAGGCTGTTTGTTTCCCTTCCTCTAGGGGTGACATGTCATGTTTCATTTAACTACCTGTCTGTTACAGTGAATCTCTTTCTTTCCTTTTAATTTTAGAATTGTTTATCTCATCCATTTTCAAGGCAGGAGTTCAGCCTCACAGTGCCTTTTTGACTTGGTTTGAGGGCTCCTAGTCAGCCAGCTGTGTGATTCAATTCTGTCCTGAAGGCAGTGTTCACCACAGCGTGGAAACTGAAGGCAAGGGCAAGAAGTTTGGCGTAATAATATCTCTATAATCCTAAATACTGTCTCAGTTCTTTAAATCTGCTGAACTCTGATGGTTTTTTCTCTTGTGAAACTTAGTTAAGCAACAGATACAGCCCAGGTTTTCTGACGTTGCTAGGAGAGGTGATGGTTTACTTCATTCTGTCACCTGATGTGATAGATGCCTGCTGTTAGCTAAAGTAACATGATGGAGACTCAGTTTTGCTCTGTAATTTCACTTTTTACTTTTTGATGATTAAAGTGCAGCTTTGTGTCATCTTGGTGGAGTAAGCTGCTAACTTCTGGTTGGTGTATAGCAGGCTATGGCTTGCATCCTGATGTAAGGCTCTTTGTAGCTGGATATCTTTTAATTGCCAAGTCCTTTCCATATTCCTTGCTAGAAAGCTATAGTACGATGTTCGTATACCACTGCTTTTTCAATCTATTCTCTGTATGAAAGAGATGTTTGAACCAGAGAGAGATCAGTTTTTCTCAAAGAGAGTAAGGCTTTTGTTCTGTGTGATATCTGGCTTCTGTGCCCTTCTTCTGAGCACCAGTGGAAAAAATGTTTTTGAGAAGTGAGAACACAAATGCAATGCTGTAGTAAGCAATGGATTAACTTCATTATGTACCTTCTGAGGGTTGAACTGCTAAGCCCTGTTCAACAGAAACTGCAGCAACATTAGTTTTGCTAGCTGTGCTGTTCAGATAATGATCAAAATCTGCCTTTGCAATCACCATTTTTCCCTAAGGAGCTGATGTGTTATCTGTGGAATAGTAATATTTCCTACAACAAAAAAAAAAAAACAAACCCAAACAAAACGCAACCCAAATCCCAGACACCCCCTTAACTTTTTATGTTTTCTTATTTTGATCTGAATGTGTTCTTCTTGTAAATGTGAAGCTCATCTAGCGAGTTTTGTTGATGGGATTTTACAGTTGAAGAATATCAGGGGCACTGTGTGCATGTAACCTCCTGGTCCAAATGACAATTTTAAGCAAATCAGATGGATTTAGAATTTGGTTAGTATAGAAGGATTGTCATAGATTTGTGGTCTACTCTGTTAGAACCCTTACATTTGCATCATACTTAGCATCAGTATATGAGAAGCATGTCTATTGATAGTGGGTCTTGTTAAAAAATAAGTTTACATGTAGTTCTATCTTTCTGTCCCAAATTAATTGAGTTTTACTGTAATATTTTTCTTTTAGCTTCGGAAAACATTGAGGTGTTCTGTTGCGTTTTCTTGTTTGCTTTTCAGTTTCTGAGATGTGTTGGTATCTTTCCAGTCTGAAATACACAACTGAGATTGTTATAAACAGCTAATCAAACACTGGAATTCTTCATGGTATAAAAAGCCATGGTCACAACACTGGTTTATGCATTCCTCTTATAGGATTTACTGTATATGAAAATGCCTAAAATGGCTACTGAAGGTAGATATAATGTGGATTAAAAATGGTGTTTGTTGCACCTGGGTTGGAGCATTCCCAGGCACAGCTACAGGTTGGGCAGAGAAGAGACCTCACTTGGAGTATTGTGTCCAGTTCTGGTGTCCTCAACATAAAAAGGACATGGAACTGTTGGAACAAGTCC
>WYDI02008682.1:25248-43312 GCA_009867235.2 Psittacus erithacus | reverse complement strand
ATGCCTTGCTGAACTGGAATCACTTATGGTCTTTGTACAGTGAAGAATGATCACAGGAGAGGTGGTGAAACTCTGTTTTAGCTCTTTCTTTGTGCTCCTTCAGCTGACAGAAGAGGAGCTTTGCAGTTTTATACAGTTTCGTGCCTGCCACTCAGGTGGGTAGATGAGAAAAAATTCACTGAGACTAAATTTCTCCCTGACTGCTAGCAATCAGTAGGGCACAGCAAAGGAAGGGTGCTCTGAGAGTTGTCATAACCCTGCAGCGCTGTATGCTTTCTTTTGTCTCTCCTCATTTAATTAAATATATTCCTGTCATCTGCATCCTAGGAAAAATATAAAGAGAGCTGAGAGGGCTGGAAGTATTATTTAGGTTAACTATCACTCATAAAAACAATGGAGATCTTGACCTCACTGGGCTAGGATTAATTGTTTCTTATCATGTGTACTCATGTAGTTGAGAAACAGTTTTTCCTTCCAAGTATGTTTAAGGTCAACTTGGAAGGGAAGGAAGAAAGGTTAGAAGAGAGAAAGTAGAAGTTTGTTCAGCATAAGCCTCCTGCTATTTATTTACATACCATATGCTTCCTCATGCACATTCACACCGGATGATTTTATTTGGATAGACAACTGAAACATCAAAAAAGTAACAACAGTTTTTGCACAGTGTGAGGCTTCTATTATAGCAGTTTGCCATTCACTGCTAAGTTCACTTCTCAGCTGAGCAGTTTTGAATGCAATACAGAGAAAGCTGGCACTTAGTTTCATTGTCACAATATTGAAAACCACCACAATTCATAACTGTGCTCATTTTCCTTCCTTTTAAACAGTTCCACAGATTCCAATATCACATTTTAGCTTAGCGGCCTGAAAAAATACACTTGTGCAAATGCTGTTTGCTGGCTGTCAGTAAAAATTTCTAAACCCAGTTACCAACTGCAACTGGATTACTTAGATACAGCGTCCAAAAGTCCTCAGTTTCTACCAAGTCATGTGAAAACTGACAACAGCTTAGAGGAAGGAGGCCCAAATTTGTGAGAGCAAAGCCAAGAGAGCTGAGCATTTAGCTGTTCAGTACGCGAAACAGTCCCCCGGTTAAGGGACATATATATATGTGTTACCCAAACCATCGGCATAACCCTAACGCCAGCTGCACAATACAACCACACACTGGCTGCAGTATGTGCTGTTTGCTCAGCTGAAGTGGTAGAGAACACAGGAGGGAGGAGAAGGAGTTAACCCAGGGAGGTTTTATGGGTTTAGAGTGGAACCAAGAGTTATGTGATGGGCCTTACAGACTTTAGAAAGCCTGTGAGTTTAAGGAAGACTTAAGAGTGATGAAGGTGTAGAGGTTATGGAAGAACTGAAAAATAATCCATTAGTGTATCTTTCCTCTTCTAACTCAACTTCTGCATCTTTCGGAACTGTGGCCTTGAGATGTTTTTGTATCCATGCTTAAAAATGGTGGGACTTCATGATACAGGAATAGACATTTGTATCCAAAACCTTTGTGTTGTACCCAAAAGCAGTCAGATTTATCTATAGAAATAGATAATTTTGTAGTTTCCAAATGTGCTTTCTACTTTGAAAATACTTAAAAACAATGTTCAGTTGAGCATAACAATATGTTTATTAACAAGGAAGTATTTAAATATCTTCGTGAGGGGAAGAAAAGAACCATAGGTTAGGTTTTTTTGTGTGAAGGACAAACTAGAAGGATGGAATGAAGTGGAAGAGAAAGAAATGAAGAAATGTATAGAATACAGTAGCATAAACCATTAACATATTATTCTGAGGTCTAAATGGATACATGATTCATTTCCTTCTCCTGAAGTGGGGCTCGGGTCTTCAAAAGATGTCAGAGCAGAGTTTTAGATACCCATTAAACCTACACAAAGAAATACTGCTTTGAAAATGTTTGCCACTCTGAGTTTTAATGCTGCTTGTCAACAGAAAATTAACAATGTGAACAAAAATATTTGCTAAATCAACATCTCTGGTACTTCGTAAACTCACATTTAACCGAACATCCTCATCTTCTTTTACCTATACATTAATATGTTTTTCCTTGTACCATGTAGGAGGTCTGACTAGTAGAAAAGGGAACTTTCTGTACTGTGATCCAAGTACCTGAAGTATGATTTCATAGACGAGAAATGTTTGTTCTGAGTGGCTAAAATGAATAAAACTTGGAGCTGCTGTACTGGAAATTGAGCTTGTAATCCTGGCATTGCTAACAGAGAACGGTGCAACCAAAACTGTCTGGTTGAGGTAAGAGAAATGAGATCTCTTCAACATGAAGGGCTCCAAGTGAACAGAGTAATCAATACCAGTCAGTGGCAGTGCTGAGAGAACTCCTGTCTTCCCACTGGAGGACTCCCATCTTCCAAGCCACAAGGATGACAGTAACAGCTGCTGCAATTGTTTCCAGAGATGTTGTTCTGTGTCTCTAATGAAAAAAATGTTTAGTAGAGGCTTGGAGCATTCTCAGGCTTCAACAAAATATTGACAAATGTATTTTAGACTCATCATACTGCAGCAAAGCAAAAAAACAAAAGAGATTCAGAGTTCCACTGAAACTTACGTTCAGAAGACCAGCCACTGTATCACCTTAGGCAGCACTGAATTCCATCCAGTTGAAATATATGATGATAATTACGGATACATCAACTAGCTGACTATGTAGGTTGAACTCTGTAAACATCATGAAGGTGCACACTTGCATTGTGTGACAAAAGATCAGGATGTTTCATAAATAATTCTTATTTCAGACACTTTAAAAAAAAAAGAAAATACACTTTCCAGCCTGATATGGAGGTTTACAGTCATTTGAGTCAAATTACCTATTCTGTAACAGCACATGGTTTCATTTTGCAGGATGTTAGAGTGCTTTTGAGACTGTTACGTCCATATTTTCAGTAACATTAAACAGTAATAATAAAGATCAATACATAGTGAGTTCTTTGTAGTGAAAATGTTATCTTTCTTATTCTGTGAAAGGTTTTGTATTAATAACCATTTTACTGTGAAAAAAATCTGTTGCAGATAGGTGCCAACAAAAATCTTTTTAATCTTTGCATTTAGCTAAGAGCACAAAAAGAAGTCTGTGTTCAGAATCTCTTTTAGAGAAGGTTTGAGTATGTGCCTAATAAAATTCTTTCTGGACTGCTATTCTGCATGCTTAGTTTCAGATTGCAAAGAATTTTGTCCTAAAGTTAGAAACCCTCTGAAATAGGGACATAAAAGAGTATCTAACAGACCATTAACTATAGGGGTAGTAGCAAGCGTAGCTTTAATGTCATACAGATCTTGCCTTTTAGAATGTTTCAGTACCTAGTGATCTGAATTTTAAGTGTGGAAATCAAATATTTCTAACACATACATGATCAGACTTAAAAGAAAAATCTTGTTGGTTTTTCCCCCTACTTTGAGTGAAATGCAACCCCCAAATGCAAGAAATGTACCTTGAAAATTAACATTATATATTTGTTCAGTGTAAAAGCTGAAAATTGAAATAAGGGTATTACCAGAAAGCTACTGTTAAGTATTTCTAGGTCTAAGCAATTTAAGATTTTGGATTTTTGAGAAACCTCAGAAGAAAATAAAGCTATCTTATTTTTGTCTTTACCATTAGAGAACGCTAAATTCATTTAGAGCTCAGCATCTTTCCCTCTGTGAAGACCACTTGTCTGCAAGAAGCACTCAGAAGTAAAAACCAAAAGCAGACAATACTAACTGCAGCTTTCAAATGAACCTCAGATCACCTGGCATCTCGGTCAAACTCCATTTTCCACTGCACTAAGTGAAGGAAAAAAAGTGGTCACCATAAAAATGCCTTTAATATGGCAGTTTCAAGTATCATTAAGCTCTGTTCCATCTGCTTAAAGAGAATGTGGCCATCTAATTGCTAAGAACGTTGTTATAGACCAAGCAGCCAAGCACGTAGACTTACCATACAGAGTCTAAAAAAAATTTCACTCTGTTGATGTTCTAGTCCTGTTTGTTGATTATGAATTCACTCAAGAAGTTTTTAACTTTCTCATTTAGTATGTAATCTGTATAGAGAAGGTAAATAAGCAGTTGAAAATAATTTCTTTTAACTGTCTTGTGTAAAGTTCATCATTTGTTGACTCAGTAATTAACATTTCTTTAGAAACATCTGAACCATAAGACCCAGAACACTTTACAGCAGTAGGTAGGTGTCATACTGTTTTACAGATGAAGGCAGAAGTGTGACAGCAATAAATTGTAGATGAAATGGCATATACGGTGAGCAAGTTTGAGTAAAGATATGAGTGCTATCTACTGAACCTTGCTGCTTCCTTGCATGGTCTCTGTAATATACATTTTTCCTCCTCCTATCCTTCTCCACTGTTTTACCATTCTGCTCTTCGCTTCTCTTTCACTTTAAGCTACCTCTGATTGTTCAAGTTGATGGATCCTAATCATTTTTGAAAGCCCTGCTTTAGGAATTTTAAGCTTAGCATTACCAACTTAAAGAAAAGGAAAGGTCTTGTTAAAGATTCAGTATTGAGTTTGTTAGCTTCCTCTACTGTACATTTTGTTTGTCTCTCTGTTACTTTATTTTTATTTCCCTTTTCACTTAATTTGTCAAGGAGTAAGGCAGGCTTAGTGGAAAAATGGAAAAGGAGAGAAAAAATGGGTGAAATTAAATAGGTGTTCAGGAAACTTGAGATGAAACTTTCCTAATAAATATGCCGTGACACATTCTTTTTGCCAAAGACATCAAATGAACTATCCAATTTTTTTTCTTTTCCTGCAAACAGATCAGTTTTTTAAATAGATATAAGTAAAAGCATCACACACACCAAGCTGTATGAAATGTACTGTCAACATATTCTGGTGTTCTGGCTGAAAATGTACAGAAGTTAATAAAATCAAACTGATTTTCTTCAAAGGTGAGACGTTTTACCATTCTTGGCAAGGTCAGTAAGTCAGACTTGTGTTTGAAGTGTTTAACTTCAACTTCTCAGGGTAAAAAACGAGCCAAAAAGTAGAATTAGAACATTCAGGAAATGTATATCCTTTTATATATGTCATAATCAAAGGAACAATTGAAGCAGTTTTATTCTTTTTCTTTTTATTTTTCCCAAACATTTTGCAAAATATAAGGAAAAGTGTCCCAAAAGGATTTTTTGAAGCAAGTTCTGTGTTAAATAATCTTGAATGCAGCACCAAATGGAATGTTTTCACAAAATCTTTAGTATAACGTGGTTACAAATTACAGGAAAACATTTTGGGTAAGGTGGAACAGAAATATCTGTAGTCACATACGTGCTCACCAAGATAAGCTTTTTTATCAAGAGGTAAAAGTAATAAATCTAATGTTATAGTAGAACTAATTGATCATATTAAGCAACCAAGCTGTTTCTGGTGCTGCAAAAATGAGTTAAAGCAGTGACATATCTTTCCTGAATAAAATTGTGGGTTTATAATCTCTTTTAGAAATAAACAGTGCTATTTATGACAGAAGTGCTCTGTGCTTCTCCATGCAAGGAAAGAAGCCATTATTAAGAGCATGTGAGAATGTTGAGTTTAACACATACAAATAGCACATACCTGTTTGGCTCTAAGAAAATATATAATGTCTAACATTTTCATGTGATTTTGGCCAAAGAGTAAAGTATTTCTTTAAGAAATAAGGCTGAACTGTCCTGTTAAACTACAAAAGAGTTGGTAGCTGTACATCTCAAAGCAGATGTATTTGAACAGAGTGCTTGTATTTGCAACACTATATGCTTTAAATTAAATGCACACATCAAAACAACTAGAAAGGAATTGCAAGGTAAAGTTAGCACTAGTAGAAAGATGCAGTCCTCCTTTGTGTAGTTGTCATCTATGTAAGGTGCAGCACTTGAATGAAATTTGCTGATTTTAAAATTAATATTTAAAGAAATTTAGGAATCCATACGGTTGATGGGAAAACTCATAGAAAGTGGACTCTTGGAATAATTCTGTGACATTCCAGTCTTGATTCCTCACATACAATTATTATGCAAATATTATTGCTTTGACAAGGGACTTTTGCCATGAGTTGTTTTATATTTGAGCAAGGTTATTGAATGCTGTAGATTTTTAGGGTTTGGATTGTTTTTTTAGCAGTGATTTCTGTAACAATGTCGTACATAAGACATGAAGACTAATTGCTGACAGTAAAAGTCTCTGCAGTTGTAACTGGTGCTTTTCTTTGTTTTAAAATGTCAGGAAATGAGACATGAAAAATTTTAAGAATTTATTAGTTAGTGTTCCCTCAAATAGGTTTGCTATGGATGGCAGCTCATCTTTTCCAGTAAATGTGAGAACTGTGATTGTGTCCAGCTTTTCTTTTCCAGCTGTCACTAGCAGAGTGTCATAATATTTAGAGATACACTCTATACCCGTCAGAGTTTGTTACAGTTCAGTGATGCATGATGAAGTGTGAGGGACGTAGTCTTCCTACACTACTACCGGTATAAAGGCAGTGATGATACTTCGCAATGACTCCTTGTTCAAGGTCAGTACAAAGAAACTCATCTGTAGCATTCTACAACTCACTTACTAATTGCCAAGTTCTAGAATGCAAGGCAAATTTCTTTAGTATGTCTATAATTTCATGGAAATATTTCTGGGTATTTATAAGAAATACAACAAACTTTTGTAACAAATGCAATTTTCCCATACAATTTCTCTTTCAAAATGAACTGATTTAATCATTTGCAGTTATTTCCTTGTTCAAATCCTTTGAAATTAAATACAATAGCGTTAAGCTTTTGCTATTTTACCTCAGGATTAGTCCTGCTGGTATTTGAAGATATAAGTGAAGGGATACCTCTGACTAATACTTATTCTGGTAACTTTTATAACACCTTAAAAAAAAAACCAACTTGCTAGCTAAGGGATTATTATAAGCATATAAGAAGAATATCCACCTAACTCATTAGCCTTATTCTTCTCTTTCGCTTAAATATGCAAGTTTAGGGCTTTAACACCTGCAGTGCTCTTGGCTTATTTTGTGAATGCCATTTAAACACATCCTAGTGTGGATTATTCCATTAGAATATTTGCCTGTGCTACTTTTCCAGTTGCTAATTATCTAATAAAAATACTCTCTAATTTACAGATGTTCTGTTACTGAACTATTGTCCTGAAATCTTTTTTTATCTTACACTGTTCCCTTGAAATCATAGGGCCATAAAGGAGCTATGACTAATAGCATTATTAATGGCATATTGAAGTGTTTAGATCCTTGGAGAGGCTTCTTTTTAGTTATTTTAAAATCTACATAAATACATACAAATACTTCAGTTTTCTGTTAAAGACCTACAGCTCTGCAAACTTGAGCAACAGTTTGGGTTTGAAAAAAACCCTGCTGTTTAAATCACACAGCAGGAAAATCCCTTACACAAAACAGTTTCAGGTAGAAAGTACTTTTGAAAATCTGAGAGAAAATGGTTACAAAGAGCATCTTTGAATCACGAGGATGAAAAAGCTGTGTGTATTTTCTGAAGATCTTTGACAAGATCTGATGAAATCATCTCAGTGCGTTGTGATTCCTAGTGCAGCAGAAGTAGCAGCATTCACCAAGATCCCCCAAGGGCAGCATCTCTTCCAACCTGCAAGTGAATCAGCGCAGTAGACACCATGGTGCCGTTGAGGCTGTGGTGGATGACATCCTCTGAGTAGAATGTCTATTACTGTACATCCTTCTCACTTCCAAGTGTTAAACTTCATAGCATATCATGGACAGTGGGGAGTTATGACTATCCCGATGTCTTTATTCAATATGCCTTTTGTCTTGTGTTGCAGAATTGGAGAGGAATTTTGTACTGTTGTGTTTTGGGGTGGGTTGGTTTTTTTTATTTGTTTGTTTGATTTTTAAAGTGTACTGAGTATAAAAGAGGAGAAGTAGGGTCAGACTGAAGTATGATGTATAGTCTAGTACATATGCTAGTTTAAAAAGAGTCTACATGAGACTTACAAAGTCAGCAACTCACCTGGTCAGTTTGTTTTCTGGGCCCTCACATGGGACAAGAACAAGGAAATGAGCCCGCCCTTGCTACCGGTTTTGGCTCTTCTTGTATCACTTTAACATCCAGGGCAATGGTGTACAGAAGAGCAGGGCTTCAGCTTCCAACAAAGTCTCCATTCACAGATTTAAGGAAAAAATAGTGTCAATTTCTTACTTATGTCACAGAAGGAAGCGTGGATACCTACTGACACCTGAAAAGTCTGACTGATTTTGGTGTATTTTTGCTTTTGGTTCTAGTGGTCCTAAACATCAATTGATGTTGACATAAGAAGTTTCAGAATAACTTAAAAGTATGCTACAGAGATTACAAAGATTAAATTACAAATTTTGCTAAAGAACAGAAGTGCTTTTAAGCCCTGAAAACTTTACCCTAATCAACATTTTTCTTGCTTATTGGAAAGCAACCCAGTGTCCGTTATGTGTTTTACTGTTTGACATTAAACCAGAAAACTCTGAAGAGCTATATGGGTATGAACCGAAGGTGTGTAATATTAGGCCTGAAACCTAAAGTCCTACAGTAAAGCTGACAATTATTTAGAGAATGTATCATTAGCATATATGAGTTTAGAAACTACTTTTATTGTAATCCATTAATCTATTTATCATGTTTGCTCCTTTCCTTAAATATCTAACTGAAATATCTCTGGCTGGATAATTGTAAAGGGATTAACAAAAGAGAGCAAGGATTTGAGTTTTGAAAAAATGCTTATACAGGTAAAGACTGAAGATCTCAATGTAGTTAGCAGAATGAAGGTTATGAGGTGGTCTGATTACAATTTATCTCTTCTTTAGGGAGCAGATTTCCAGCTTTAAGGTGAGTTCTTTAATGTAGCAGAAAATGTATAGCAAGACCCTATAAAGAGAAATAGAATTTTTCAAAGGTTTCAGGGATTCTCTGTCACTAAATAAATGTTGTACGGTTTAAACATAAACTACTGGGGTCAATTGTTTAAAGTATGTTACGGATCAAGTCAGACTGGATCATTGTAATAGCTCCTTGGTGGGCCGTTGGTTTGGTCCTTATGTGGGCATTAGAATGTCACCTTCTCTGGAAGTATTCATCATTCTTCTTTTATGCACATGCTGATCTATTCTTGCATTTTCTTAGTTTATGAGATTTGTTGTGTCTCATCATGAGGTAGGACAATGACTGACAGGTCTGTATTACAGTTGTCATAGCTTACTTGAAAGTAATTGCAAGTGCGAAATAACTACAATTAGTTTGTATGTTTTTTATTACGCTTGTAGTCAATAGTTAAGTATTTTTCTGTTTTTTCTGCATTATTGTACCACATTATAAACTATTCTGCTTTAAACATCTCAATCTTCTGCAGTCATATAGCTAAAGAAAATACTGGAATGTACTAACATTAACTTATCAGTTTGAGTTGATCTTTCACGAGCGAACTATGTATTGGCTACCAGGTTATGTGTGGAACAGTTTCACTGTCACTGGTGTAGCATAAAACCCTGCCATGCAATGACAATTACTGAGACCTGTGTTCCATAAAATGTACTTTAATTTTTTTCTCCCTTCTGCAGTGTTTAGGAGCAGCTTAGACCTCTTGAGCTTTTGGAGATTTACACTGAAATTATTGTCACCAAATTGTTTTTTTAAACATAGATTGCAAATCTTTTAAAGCATTTATTAGAATGTGTCATATGCTGCAATTAACTTGCTGTTACTTGCAGCTGCTCTTTCCAGTGAAAAGATTAGAAGATGGGAATTTGTAATCAGAAAACCTCAGCACAGCTGTCAAAAGAGACTTGGGATCAGTACAAGTAGTCTCAAGGGACAACTTGAAAGGCAGATTTGAACTGTGAACTTCTGTGTCAGAATTCTGATTGCCAAGGACCCTTCTAGGTCACACAACAAGGATAATGAGTGCTACAGACTTAAATGCTCTTGGACAAAAGTTTATTATAACTGCACAGAGAAATAGCCCAAATATGTCACAGTAGATTCATGGTTATTACTGAAACAATGCATTAATGTTGGCAGTCACTTGAAATATGGTATGTATATAATAGTTTCATTTAGTATCATTTAAAGGTCTCTACTGCAAAGAGGCATGACCTGTCACTGATGTATGCTGCTATAACAAAATATGAGTTATCCCTTTCTTTGACAAATTTCAGATCACTCATCTAATGTAAAAAAGGAGAAGAATTTAGGATAAGTTATAAAAAACTTAATTCACCACTTTGCTCAGTGGTTCTTATTCTTGGAGCTCAGGTGATTCTCCCCAAAATATGGAACGTCAGAAGATCAGGTACAGTTTTTATTTTAATTTAAACAAGCGACTCTTTACGCATAATGAAAAGAGACAGTGGCTTTAAAGCTCCCTGGTAATTTGTTTGGTTTGCTTGCTTGGTTGGTTGGGGTTTTCTTTCATGATGGCCAAAGGTTCTCGGATGTGTATGTAGGGGTTTTTTTGAGATTCTTAACTCAGAAAGTAAATTTAGTATGCCAAAATAAATGGGTAATAAGAAAGTGTCCCGGTCTGCCATAGAACTGACAGAAATTTACTGCTTTTCTGCAGGAAAGCAAAACTTGTCTTCTCTAGTCTCTGTCTGCTGTTACCTTTGGAAAGAATCAGTGTTTACATTGCTGTTACACAGTTTTCAGACAATGACACAGTTTTCAGACTGACTTGTGTGTCATGCCATTGTGGTTGGGAAGATAGCGGATGTCACCAGTTCTAAGTAGGAGTATGGAAAACAAGATTAGTGCCTCCATAAAGTGGAGTAAATAACTTTGTCATTGTAGATGATGTTAGGAAGACTGTGAGTTTGTATCTTACCATAAACTGACAGCATCTGAAGTGACAGCAATGATTTCAAGATCTCTGGTGCTGCAATTTTTAAATCAGTGCGGAGATGAAGTGAGGAAAGACTGTGGAAGTTCTTGGAGGAAAAAGCCCTACAACTTTTGTTTCACATTCAAAAGAGTGAATGCAGTTAATCCGATAATGAAATCTATCAAGTTTGAGATTTTGTTTCTAAACTGTATTCAGATGCATAGCCCTACTGAGGAGACTGTATTGACTGTAATTCAGAATGCAACAAAACAATGAAAGAAGAGTTTAATAAGGTGGAATTGATTGGGTTGGACATTTGTATACCTCTGTGATTATTGTTTAATTGTCCATGAGATTGAGTTGTTAAATAAGCAGACTAATATAAACTGAGTTACACAAGAAAGAGAACTAATAAGAGATCGCAAAAATAATTTTGTTTCTAATATACAGTTCTTAATTATAGTGTTCTAAGCATAATGCTGTATGCTTGAAAGCTTACATTTCATGTCCTTGTTGAAGGAAGCAAAATAAATGTCATTTACCAACGCTGGAATTTCTCTCAAATGCATGCATTTTCTGCTTGACTTTTAAGGCATTGCAAGAATTCATGGGTTGACATGCTGGTTGACACTATAGGTATACCTGAAAGGGTAGCAGAGAAAAGTTTAGGATGCATTTGACATCTTATTTCATGAATGCACAAAATGAGTGGCTGACTGATAATTAGATGTCCAGATCAGGAATATACACAGTATTGATTTTTCATTCAAGTACTGTGATCTATCTTTGAGATGTAAATGAGCCATTCCTCCTCATCCAGCTGTGCCAGGGAAAAAGATTTTAATCCTGTTTCTAACCCCAGCTGCTCACCATTGCCATCTGGTGAAGGTTAGCATGCTCTCAGCTGTGCTGAGTGGATTGCCAGGGCTCACTTAGCCCATTTCAATTAAAATTATCTGGGCTAGCAAAGATGCACTGTTTAAATCATTTAAGCTAACCTGGGGCTAATTATCTTTGGCAAAGAGTGGGACAGTTGACTGGGTTGGCTGTCACTGTGTCTGGAAAAAGGTATGTGTCTACAGGCTTTGATTTCTCATTATTTGATTACTCCATCCAATTTATTAACTTCTCAAGATAATCCTGGACAGCAGCTGATTATTGTACTGAGGGGAGACTTACCTTTAGGTCTGTTGCCTCTGACCAGCGTTGCGTATACCAATGAGAAGTTTGGCAGTGGGGCAGTTACAGGGGGATTCCACAAACTGTTTGTGCAGTGGTATACATGTAGTCTATGAAGATGTTGGGGGTGGTGATAGTTATTATTCATCTGAAAAGATAGTACAGTAACGGGACATTTGTTTATGTACAAATGAGATGAGCTGGGGAGGTAGAAATCAAGATTCTTCATTCATCTTGCTTCCAACCCAGCTTTTGTGCTTCCTGAAGTTACCACAGAACTTGAGGTAGTGAGCAGGTTAAACATAAACGTATTAGATCATTTTACACATTAGGAATTTCTGAAAATCCTCGTAATCTGGTGGCTCCTGGCTTGAGTGAGGGGAATCGATGAACTATATACAGTGTACACTTTAATTGGTCAGAGCCACTGCACTTGAAGGAAATACAGTACCACGGGTATTGCTTGGGTTGTGGTAGTCTAATCTGTAATTTGAGATACATCTCTCACTTTGCACTGTGCCATCACAAGAAATAATCTCCCTAAAGCACCATTGAAAGTGACATGGAGGATGAAGAAGGCAGTTGAGATCACTCACATGTTTATAACAGACTTAATCAATGTATGATTTTATTCTTCATTGTCCATGATCAGGCATGTATGGAGTACACAGATACTGTGTATTTGTGATACTGTTTTCAGCTGAAGGTGATTTCTCTTTATTATGTACACATTCTAAAGAGCGAGGGCCAGATATGTATCTTCCATGTGTCTCATACAATATTTTTCTCTTAGAAGGTAGGTTTTTCTCCGAAACTGTATGCTTTTCTGAAGCCAGCATCTTTGATGATAGTTAAATTAAGGTTTTCTTCCTAAAAGGTGGACTTCAGTGCCCCTCTGCTATATTTTTAGAAGTCAGGAGGATGCAAATGGTACCACTTGGTCTCACATGATCATTTTGACCTCTCTGAAAATAATTTTATACCAGAATAAAGCATTTTCTTGATACACTTCGGGTACTGAAGTGCTATACAATAGCGTTAGTCCTATAGGTCTTCAGTTGATACTATCATTTATAAGCATTATATTTGGAACTGACCATTCCATTTAAGTTAACTCAATTAAAGAAAGCTTGAGAGCATCCTAGGAAGAAATAAATCAGAATTGCTTCTGAAAAGGTTGGTTTTCTGTTTGCCTGGGGGGTTTGTTGGTTTTGGGTTTTTTTTCAGATGGCAAAGCAACATAATAAAGCTAGCTTGCCTAAGTGGTAACGAAACAGTATTTTCCTGAAGACTTTTTCGCACAGGAAATGTATGTAACATTGTGAATTCCTTTGTGTTTTTTTTGTAATTCAGGCTTCATTAGGTGCAAACTGTTAGACGGTTGTGAGAAAAAGTAGCTGAAAAGCGGTAAATCATGAAGTATTTATTTAGTAGCTAGTCCTTCATTAAATAGTGAAGGGAAGCAAGCATAACAGATAATGAACTTCAGCTGAAATATCACTTGAGCATTAAAAAAGTGTTCCCTTGCTGCCAGTGTTAACTAAATTTTAGAAACAGATTTCTACATGGCTGGTTTGATGAAGTACTCTCTACTGCTCTGTTTTGTGGTGAACTGGTTAAGATGCTTTGAGAAGCTACACAGTATTTTGGATTTATGATAATTGAAATGGGATGTCTGCCCAAAGAGTGAATTTTGTATGAATAAACACCAATTTCTTCACAAGTGTCCCATTGTAAACCAACACGCACTATATGTAATTTAATTTCCGTTAATGGTAAAACCAGCTGTTTCATCAAATCATCATATCTTGAAATCTGCCAGCATTAACACCCATACAGTAATTAAAATGCTCTCAAAGTAGAAAATCTGCAGGACAGGAAGACCTCTGTAGTTTACACCAAGGAGAATCTGACTTGTTATCATTAGTATTTTACCAATGTACTGTAAAAGAGAAATTGATTCTTCTTAGTGCTAACAGTGGACACAAGACGACTTAATGTGTTGGCATTGATGTTTGTCAGAATGGAGTTTAAGAGTCAGAATGGATGGCACAACATGAGATACGGGGGAAGGATCCTACTATGAGGAGTTAGTTCAGTCCACCCTCTTTAGGACCATTGGATATGACAGCTTTTACTATAACACTCTGAAACCTCAGGATATCTTTGAATTGAATTACAGTGTAAAGTTATAAAATACAGTGCATTAAAAATAATTATTTAAAATACACTTCCAAAGAAGAAGTATAGAACTGCAAAGCACAGTTTTGTAGTGTTCATTTTTACATTCCTTTATAGCAGCCAAACTCAAATAAGCAAAAAATCAAAACTAAATCCTCATCATGCAATTCAAGTAATGTCACTAGGATTCAGTAAAGTCAAATGAAAAGACAGCAGCTCTTCAGCTATTCCAGTGAGTTCATTAACTTATCAAAATCAAGCATATGTAATTTGCATAAATCACATAAAATTGTGACTTCAGAAACATTCACATAAATGGCTCTGACAGAAAGGTATTGCAGAGTATTAAATAATTACATTGATTAATAAAATCTAATATTCAGGAAAGCCTTTTAAGGGATAGATTTCTCCTCTCACTTTCCAACTTTACTTGGTATCACACATTCTCTGTGTTACCCTACCTGTTTATTTGTGTTGATTCTGGCTCCGGCTGAGGAAGGGCAAAATATTCTGCATACATCAGGAGAGTGAGTTGTAAACTGCACTGAATTTACTCTGCAAGAGAATGCTCTCTTTGTATTTTTCCTGGCAGCCATTAATAGACACTTTAAAATACTGCCAGCACTTCAGAGGATCCCTGCTATCCATCTTATCTGAGGGAAACGTCTGCTACCCTGGCCTTGGTTTTTCTCCAAGTATTGTGCATTCCAGAAGTACAAATTTCACTTTGTGTTGTTAAGAGATTTTGATTTTCTTTGACTTGTATTATTAGTAGAATTTTAAGGCAGTATCAAAAAAAAGTCAAGTGGGATATGTATTGAGATTTCTATCAGATTATGTGTAATCTCTGGTGTACAGATTTGAAAGTCTTTTGGCACACCTATCTGGAAAGTTGTATGAAAGAGGAAAGTACTATTTGTAGTAGACAAATGAAGTAGTCCGTGTTTTGTTTTGTGGAATTACATCTAATTAGAGAGGAATCATCATGACCCGAAAGACTCATGACATTTTACTACTGCTTTACTCCTAAGCGCAGGTGCCAGAAAGCAAGAGTTTAATACAGAGTAACATGTTGGAAGATACCGAAAGTTTCAAAGAACCTTATTCCAAAGTCCTGAATGTGGGTTGCTTGAGTTCCTGCATAGTTCATTGTCCTTTGTATTTGTGTTAAGCAAGTCCTTTTTTATCTGATCATAGCTTTTGATTTTTTTCTCATGAAAAAAGGCAAAACTCATAATGGAAATATCCTGCTTGCAGGTTTTCTTTTTATCTCCAAAATATTAGAGTACAAGATTCTCACTGGCTATTAAAAGGAGTCAAATTGTTCCTAATGTGGGGGGAAAATGTGTATTTTTAATTCTTTGGAAAAAAGAATTCACTTAATCGGATATTTACGCACTCTTGAGAAAAATCACTTTGAAGTGTTAAATGTGGAAAATTTTTACCTCAACAGTTAAGATTTGATGACATTATGATGAAAATAAATCTATTTCCTTGCAATAAGAGTTGTGTGTGCATATATACAAGACACACGAAGTTCAGGAAGAGAGCTAGAGGCTGTTAACAAAAGCTCAGACCATATAAGATAATTGCTTTATATAACATGCATGAAAATGGTTCAGTTTTTACTTTTTAATATATTTTGTTTTGCCTTTACTTCTGTTTGTAACTTGCTAAAAATACCAGAATTAACTAAATATTTTATTTGCAGATTTACAGAATTACTTACCTTTGCATACAGTGATCATCCCTATAATTTTAATGAGCTACACATATTAGCCTCCTTGGTAATCTTCCTACAAAATTATAATGAAGTATTTTGTATTTCTGGTTTATGAAGCAATTGCTGATCATGTGTAATGAGAAAACAATGTCAAATTATAATGAAGATAAGTAATGTCAAAAACCTGAATCAAATTTGTGGAGGTTGTGATGTGCTTACTTCATTTTAATATATACAGATTTATACACTTTTAAGGGGACTGAACCCACTTCAGGCCAATACTTGAAAATCAACATAAAGAATTAGACCAAGTGACTTAATCCCAATAGGAAATGAGATGAAGTAGACAAGCATTTGGCTGCTACTCCACTCTGAGAGGTTTCACAAAGGGGATAATGTGAAGATTGAAGACTGAATTTGAAATTTTAGGGTGGTTTATTGACTTGCAGGTTTTTGTCAGTACAGAATTCTTTGAAAGGTACCTCATCATCCATGTACCTTCTTAATGTGAGGGAGCCCATCAGCGCTTCCAGCCAGAAGGAATAATCTTGCCAAGCTACACATTTACAAATCCTGCAGTGAGCTTTCTGGTAATGTGCCCATTATTCATTCTTTTTGCTGAATAGTCATTTTCTTTCCTTTTTTTCCTGCTCTATACAGAATTCTTTACTGTTAGTAGAAATACTTCTTAAAGGCTTGTAAAGCATTTTTAGAAAGTTTAGTTTGAAAATGAGTATTCCTTTAGAACTCAGAAATAAGAGGGCTAACACAAGGTATTCCAGGATCTCAGGAAATTACAACTTCCTGAAGAATGGATTCCATTGAAGTTAATGGACTGATAGATGACATTCCAGAGTGAGAGCATGGCATCTTCAAATGCTAATCCTTAAAGTGGTTTCATTTCTCTGTCTCTCTTGCTGCTATTTGAAATTTATGGTTATCTTCAATCTGGTCTCACTGGGTAAAGACAAAGTTAGTGACCATTCACAATACTCATGTATGTGTAGTTGTAATACCAACTCTACTATTATGACCAGTATTTACCATATTCATTTGTAAGTGAAATTTGTAATGACTGCCTGCATGTGGCAGAAGAATGTATTTCCCTTGTGTCAAGAAGGTACGTTCGTTTTGATTGTCTGAACAGTTAATACTGTGTCTGTAGATGAGCAACTTTTTACTGACCAATACTGAAATGGAAGAACCATAATGTTTCTGACCAGGAGGAAGTATCCTGCACCTGCTGTTAAAACAGGAGGCATTAATAGGCGCAGACTCTGCTCTCTGTGATTATTAACATTTGGACTGCATGATTGTTTGAGGAAAAACGTGGAATCTCAGCTGACCCTCTAAACTAGGCTATACTATCTACCTGTGGAAAGCAATGTAGCTGTTACGGTTGCTCATTATGGTAAATTATTTGGTCAGATAATGCAGAGCTATTTAATAAATAAATAATAGTGGGGTACAGAGGAGTATAACCTTGCCTTTGGTCCATCACTAGAGACAGTGCTCCAGGTATGGTATCACAAGGCATGTGCTATGGGTTTTGCAATAGGGATACTTTACATAATACTTAACTTCTGGTGAAATTTTCCTCAGTGTTCACTGTTTGTTGTAAATGTAAAAAGACATAATAATATTATACAACACTTAGGAATTGTACCCCAGCCAAAATGGCTTACATTCATTTGAAACATCATCTGTCTCAGTAATTAGAATAGTTACAGTTAACAGGGACCTGGCCCAAGCCGTTTGGTTTTGGACTATATTCTGTTTAAGCATCTGCCCTTGAGTTAATCTGTTAAAATTTCTCAGTATGTTCTAGCTGTGGTCTGCATATTTAATTCCTTGTGAATATTTTTCTAACATTGGTGGATGCATGAACCTTTCAAATAAAAAAACTTGATATTTTGTGTGTGGACAGAATGCGGAACTATATTATTTTCCACTATGCACAATTATCTCTTATTTATATTGTTTCACAGAATACAGGGTTTTTTCATGTGAGTGAAAGAATCCCCATTTTCACCTTATGTTTTTCCATGGTGAAAAAAAAAGAAAAGCATAAACAACCTAAAAATTTGGTAACACCTTAAGTGATAAATACTATGCCAGGGTAATAGATGATTATATGACTTGTTATTTTAGAGT